>JBAHVQ010172211.1:0-18334 GCA_036872915.1 Nanipora kamurai
TGAATAGTAGAAGCGAGCTGTCAGTTGCGTGATGATCGTGTTGTAGACACGTGAAACTCTGAGTAGCAAACGCCCTTCTAACTGTATATATGTACTGATGTACATATATACTTATCAGAAATCCTCCTTCCCCATTTCCAAAACATTTATAAAAACATGGAGATGCCGAAACCTTAAAACCTTTAGTAAAAAAATCCACTTTTCGGGCAGGCCCCTTTGTCAAGATAATCCTTGTGTGTGTATATATATGTACATATATAATATATATAGTGTAAAAACAATATAAGCCTTTTGTGTATATACAGTATATGTACATATTATGTATATATATATATATCCAACAAAATATAACCGAAAAGCTACACAAGTGACTTGAATAAGTAGAGCGCCCGATACCATCACAGGTAGAGCGAAAATAGCACAAATAGAGACAAATGTTTAGCTGTCGCTACTCCGAGTTTCACGGGAGAGCGGTCATCTTCAGAGTCAAAGGAAGAGTGAATGTCAGGTTCGCCTGAAGAAAGAGGAAATGTCATCTTTTCCTGTCTGTTTTCCTGGAAAACATATATCGGCATGACAGAGAACGAATTTAAAACCCGCTGCAACAACAACCACGAGGCCTCGTTCAAGCACAAAAAACACTCCTCAATGACAGCTCTATCAAAGTACATCTGGGAATTGAAGGAAAACCAACAAGAGTATGAGATAAAATGGTCAGTTTTGAAACGTGCAAACGCATTCCACAGTGGCGGCAAAACAAGCAGCTTATGTCTAGCAGAAAAGCTATGCATTCTTTACGCAGACAAACGATTTTTATTGAACAAAAGTTCCGATCTCGTGTCTAGATGTAGACGCCACTACCAATGGCTACAGATCGATTTGTCCCGCTGCTTAAAACCCCACTAATCGGCCTTAAGGTTCAGAAAAACCCGACTAAATGAACTAAAAAAATTCAGGGGAAAAACCCACTTTGGGAGAATTCCACTAGTTTTGAAGAACTTTGGGGGAAAATCCAGTAGTTAATACCATAAAGTGATACCATATAGTGTTTTTATAAAAATAAATTTATTCCCTAACAACTTCTTCGCCCTCTTTATCCTCTTCTTCTGGTTTTGTTTTATGGCCATATACGTGCTTAGCTGTAGTTATTCGACCTGATAGAAATCCCATGGAGTTATTGGAGTTATTTTCTCAACCACTGAGTGCACATCTCTTTTCAGAAGTTCGTCACTTTTCAATTCATTTTTTAATTCCTCAGGTGACCCAATAGCATCGAGACCACCTAATGTTTTGGCAAACTTACTAATAAGTAAATCAGTTAGGAACTGGCTAGCCTTTTGCATCCTCTTACGTTCATATTCAGTGTATAGTTTATCAATAACCTTATGACTGGCCTTTTTGATGTAAGCCACAGTTTTGTCCAAGTCACCATCTTCAGCTAATTTTAGTAGTTCATTTCTCTTTTTCTCTAAGTCACGTTCATTATTTTGCGGTTCGGGATTCACATCACCAACGGAGCTGTTATCATTAAATACATCATCGATATTATCGTTAACATAATTTTCTGCTGCAGAAATTTCTTCAGTAGCGTCCTCAATAGTTTCAGGTTTTATATTTTTGCGTCTAGGCATTCTATACACAATAGCGCATATTTTATTTTTGCGGAGTGTCGATTTTATAGTCGTACGGGTAGCGTAAATAAATTTCGAGTAGGGCGTATTTACTGTTTTTTAGTCTTTCAGTGATGATATTTCTTTCACTTTTTGAACTATGTCCTAAATATCTGTGGAAAATGACGTTCATATCATCTTTATCTGGATTATAAAATGTAATAACTCACGCTACATTATCTCTATAAAGTTTAGATATATTGTTTAATTGTTGGGTGATAACTATTGTGGATAGTCCATAATGTCTAGCTGAAAAAGCCAATTTAGCTAATTCACTTGTTCTATTTTTAACATCCTGACTACTTGCGCAGTCATCCAATATAATTAGACTGTTAGTACCCTTGAAAATTTTCTGTACGAAGTGTAATATTATATCGACTTTGTCATGTTTACACTCTATCGCAAATAAATCAGAATCATTAAAATATTTCCACTGTTGATATGTTTTATTCCATGAAAAATGCTGGGCAAATTAAAATAATATAGTCAAAATGTTTATTGTGTTGTTTTTCCAGCATATTTAAAAAATAAAAGGTTTTACTGCTATTAGTCATTCCGCATATGATCATGTTGAAAGGTGATTCCATGTATATAGTACAATGTATTTACAGCTGGGTGCTTTGTAGATCTCTGTTCACGAATACTGGATTTCATGTATATTTCTGTTTGCGAAGTTAACGATCCCGTCAGCTACTACAAAGATGTTACAGTAGATGTCTCCTGTGTGGGTAGTCTTTTCGATCTTCAGTATGATACCGCCTTGGGTGTGTACAACTTTTTCACCATGTCCAGTCGTGTTAGGGTCTTCTTGAGCTCTTTGATCGATTACAAAAGCAAACTTATCTTTATAGAACATTTGGGGTGTCATGAATTGGTCAGTTTCGTCTTTTGATCCGAATAGTCTTTTAGCCTCTTCAAAAAAACGAATTTATGGAATTCCATTCGAGTATACGCGATTTGGAGATCCATCGATGGACACATCTACTTTGGTAATGTTTGGGTATAGGAATTCTTCGCTGTCTGTCCTCGATGTTTTTGTAAACAAAAGAACGATAGCCCTCATAGACCTGATGGGAGTATTTACATTTTCGTTTATTAAAGTGGATGACGCAGGCCAAATATATCTCTTTACGTGGGTGATGTATTCGTAAGATAGACAGCGACCAGAGGTGAAAAGGGATGATATACTGTCGGCAATATGTACGTTTTTGATTGTTTCACACTCCAGCTTAAGATCTTTTAAAGTGAAATCCCCGAGTGACTCAGCAGATTGTGCGACCATAATTTCACTTGCTCGAGGGAACGTAATTTCGTATCTAAAATTGTTGAACATATTGTATGGTGCATACAAACTATGATCTCTGATAATATTATCTATACATATTTTTTGCTGTGAACCATAAATATCGAACATTAGTTTTTCTTAGACCTTTGTGGCGTCACCACTTGTTGCCCCAGAGTCGTCTTTACTGATGAGTTTTCTTAAGTTTTCTGATGCAATACCATACTCAATCATATTATCTCTTTGAGATTTTGTTTTATAAAGATCCTCATATACGCGATATGTGCTTTCATCCATGTTTTCCTATACAGGTTTACATGCTAGTGTGATTCTCAGATGTTTTTGTAGGAGTTTTGATAGGTTGTTTAAAAAGTGGCTTTTTGTGTTGCCAATCAATAATTGCTAAACCAAGTGCAACGACCCCGGGACCAAACAATGGCCAGGTTTTAGTTTATGTGTATTGATGTATAACGTATTTCCTGGCAAAGCGGTGGTGGGGTTAAATGTTACGAAATTACGTGTTCTTTCACCATTTATTGAGTACATTTGGCTCCTTCTAAATCCTGGTGTTAATTCTGTTGATTTGTGTATATTCTGTTCTGTTCATTTGTGTAGATATTAGTGTACATTTTCTCCTTCGTTGTTTATATTGACCGTAGATGAACCAAGCGAAAGCCAGTGCTATCACCCATAGGTTATTCGCCTATCCTTTAGCGCCCCATCAGATGACTTGAGCTATAACGTTTAATAATGGTGTAATAATGGTCCTAGATTTTTACCAAGATTATAGACAGCTTTAGCAAACTTTCGAGTTAGCACCTATAATAATTGTTGTTAAAATTCCGGCGACTGATATTGCTATTGCACTGATGCCAACTAGGTTTTCTTTAGCCTATTTTTTTAACTTTTGTAGTCTACTTATGTCCTCCTCTTGGTGATACCTAGTTTCTTCAAGCTCTTCTTGTCGCCTAGTTAACTCCCTGGCCTTCTTTAATCCATCAATTCTTATTTGTAATTCATCCCTGAGCTCTTGATTTGATGTTCTATCGAGTTCTCTTTCAGTGTATCCAATTGTCTCTGATATATAGTCCGCTTGTTTTTGTAAAGAGCCTTAAGGTCCAATACCGGACGTTGGGTCAGATATTTTATTACGGTTAGAGAATAGCACGCCACGTAATTCCTCAATTTCGTTTTGTGAAAGACCACGTATTACACCAGTTTTAATATTTCCATTGTCATCTTCCCACTCTAATTGCGTGGGTTCAGTGTCAACCATAGGCACGTTTTCCCTTGTTTCATCTCTTTCAGTTTGTTCCTCTATTGTGTCGTTTATCAAGTCTTTGAACTGTGTGACTGCTTTTTGTGCGTTCTCAGCATCATTATATTGAAGTACGCCTTTAGAATCACGTTTTAAAACAATTTTTGGGATGCCTCTTACATTTCTACTATTTATGGGTTTGAATGTGATATTGTTGTTGTTAGTCTTACCAACGTTAAGTCGTAGCTCGATCTCCTTATCACTTTGTATATTAAACCGGAGACTTTCCTTATGGTTATCACTATGAACTTTTCAATGGGTTGTGTAGTCTGATTTTCGGGTATAGTTGTTGTGTCTATAAAATCAATCTCTGGGAATGAATGACTTCTCCCACATTTTCTTGTTATTTTTACAGTTTTACCATCATCACTGTTTAAAAATGATGTCCCATTATCTTCTCAGATACGTTCAGTGTAGGTGATCCTCTTTCTGACGTTATCTAATCTAACATTATCACTATCCCCACGCAATAAATCTAAACGTTCTTGTGTTAGGTTGTCATATTCATTATCTAACTGCTCATCATTCATATTATCGTATTCAGGGTATTTTCACCCATATTTTCCATATCAAAATCATCAAATCCTCCTTCAGCCATTTATATATATTACTCTATATTTTGTATATCACTCTCAGGAATCCAATTATTATGTTTACCATCATAACCAAACCATTTAACGAGAGCCATCTTTTTACCTTTCACTTTTTTTCTTTTTAGTATTTTTTCAACTTTATAGACATCGTACTTTTTATCAACAGCGGATAGCTCCTCTTCATAAAACTTACGAATAATGGATTCACACTTTAAACTTAGGTAGAGGTAAGTCACCATACAAATGACCATACAATGTTGTCCAAACTTCATCCTCATTACTCTTATTTACATCTTTTGGTTTCATTAAAATAGTGCTATGCTTGGTGTTATTGTAATTATATTCTAACTGATCTAAAACATCGATCCATTTATATGCCTCTTTACTGTAAAAGTATTTCCACATAGTAGTTTTAAGTGTCTATTTATCACTATTAGTAGAGAAATATTTTATATCGTGTTTTTCTAATAATGCTTTTAAAACAACATTGTAAAATTCGTTACCGTCGTCAATTTGCGCCAATTTAGGATATTCACCAAAACGCTCTTTAAACTGTCTCAATAGTTCTGTGACTGCTTTTGTCATATTGCTAGTGCCTTTCTGTAAACTGGTATAGCAAATACATACCTACTAAGTATTTCAATGGCTGTTAACATCCAATAATATCGTTTATTTTTGGTCTATTTGTATCTGCTCACCAACATGGTTAACTTTAGTTTGTCTAAATTCATGTTTTTTAACAATTGGCTTGTATCAAGTGTAAGTGTCTTGCGATCTCAACCATGATTTAACTTGATTTCTAGTGACAGGGATACCTTCTTCTAATGCTTTTTGATATAATCTTTCAGCTGATTGGTATTCAGTTTTAGGATTATAACAAATATCTCGTAATCCTTGTTCTAATTCAATGTCCATATAACTTACATTATATAAAGTTCCAATAGTATTTTCCCAAATTGAGTTTGGCTATTATTTCCAAGTACACTGAAGTGCACTTTATTATAAGCGCCTTTGTTTATTGGTATTTTACTTTCAATGTCGAAGTAATGTTGGACACTACCTTTCAGCGACTGTGTAGTTGTTATCGGTAGTGTCAAAATAACATCATTTCTGTTACCATTTGTGTCGATATTATTTTGCCAGTCTAACATACTACACTCCACTTCTATGTATTCCAGCCCATTATTTATGTTAAGGGTATTACCGCTTGTTGTCTTTGTATTAGCCTTTATTGCATCGTTTTTATCAAACCCTAAACTGGGGGCCAAAATTTTTAAATCCATTACATTGTCACTAGTAACAGAGCATGTTCCATGTTATCCATTTGCTTCTAAAGTGACATTTCCATAACTTTCAACCTCCTTTTCAAGCATGCTAAATGTCATATAGACTTTTGGTATCACCTTTTTAGTGCTATTATATGTTAATTCATTGTTTTCACTAGAAATGTTATTATAATTTCAAAAGATTGTAGACTTCTTGACGTATAAGTGTGGGTTTTCGTTGATTATTAAAATCGACTCATCAAGAATGATTTCTTTGCTATTATCTTCTATAAACACAGTGGTCTTTTTCATATAATATTATATATATTATATATGGAGCAATTCATAGAAGACTATTATGGGGAAAACTATGAAAAAGCAATGGAAAATGCTAAAAAGCAACGGGTGGAGATGCGGAATGAATTCATTAAAAAGTAACGAAACGGGGATTTGATTAAATTCGAATTGTATGAAGACCTTAATAAGGGCGGAACAGTTAATCAACTTCTATATACTTTAAGAATTCAGATGTTTTAAGCACAGACATCACAAGCAGTACATTCCCTAATGATAAGTCAATGACGAAATACCTATATTCACACAAATGTCATAGTGTTTACCCAAAAATATAGAAAATAGGTGGGATGTTTCAGGAATTACCAAAGGGCAGAATGCATGTGAGTTTTTACGGAAAAGAATACTATTGGGATAATTTTCCAGTTGATTATGTATTGTCTTATCCCATAAACATATTCAGAATATATGTCAATAACACAAACTATTTCATGAGTAATCTTCCACCCCTAAATATAACAACTGATAAAGGCGCTAAGTGGAGACTTAAAGAGTCTTATTATCAGTCTATAGTGGGAACGTGGATAGCAACTTACGCGTCTGGGATATCTATAAAACATTTAACTTTTACACCAGATGTCCCAACACAAATAATATCGCTTATGAGATTTCACTTATACTTTACAGTTAGAGGAATAATGCGACAATTTCAATCATTACCAGAGAATGAAATTCAGTACATAATGAATAAATATAATGCTAATTTTTTACACAAGCATATTCCCAGGTGGACATGGCAGGAGAGTATTGGTTATAACAACGAACATTTAGGACAGGATGTTGTGCGGATTGATAAATATGCAAAAACTTATGGACTCGGGGTTGGTTTCATCCGTGATTTAAAAAATGACTACAGGAATTTTTTTCCAGAGAATTCAAATGGCTTGACAGCTAAAAGAACTGAACTACTTAATCAATCGATAGAAGCATATATTTACAGTGTACTCGGTGCAAAAACTAGGACAAAACAGAGCATTTACGGATCTAGAGCATTGGCCTTAGAGACACAAAACGTCTTTAGAAAGATTGTAGAAGACTCTATTATCAACTATAACACATCAACATGGATAAACAGTATGAACTACGCAGTAACAGCAACTAATGTGGTTCTTAATATGGCCATTAGTCCAACTCTATGGTTGATACCAAACAATCCAATAATAAATGACAAGCCAATTGTAGGATACAACAACAAGCTAAAAGTATCGGACGAAAGTATCAACTTTAGATTAAACAAAAATGCCAATTATTTTGGAACGAGAAATAGTCAACCAAAAAAGGTGCATCAGGATGAAACGTCAACACATCATTTGGAAACACTTGATGAAAAGAATACACATATACTGAGGTGCAAAGGTCGGATAACCATAACACTGAATTAATAACACTATTAACTATAACTGGAATAACAACATATTTAATGACAAAATATATTATATAATATAGAGATAAGTCTATTTTATGGGTGCCAAGGCAAAACAAAAAATGAAATAGAGGAGTTGAAGAAAAAAGTTGATAAAAAAGTTGGTAAAACGGAAGGTGACGTCGACATGTCATTTTGGAGAATAAATAACATTCCAGCGCCAATTTTTGATTTAGGTAATCTCTAAAGTTCTTGAACAAAACTACTTAATAAATTATAACAAAATAAAAGGCTATAATATTATTTTAGACTTTGATCCAAGCAGAGCAACATTAATTGAATTACATCCAGGAACAACAAATCTAAAATCAATAAAAGACAACACTCTATATTTTTAAAGAGGATTTTCCAAGCCACACATTTAAAATATATAACACAGTAAAAGGTAATTACTTCAGATATTCAACAGGTACAATGGGAACTCTTCATAGTTATTTACCAGAAGCTAAGGAATGTAATATTTCGTTTTTCTTTGTTCTTAAAAGAGTAACCACTTTAAATGCTTCTAATGACTTTGAAACAATAGTCTCATGTTTTTATAGTAAATGGAGTAGTAAAAGCCTTGGATTTAAAAGTGGTAGAGATGATTGTAGTATTTTGAACACTTTTATTATACTATGTATAAGAACTGCCCTACATAATTACTAACCCTCGCTTTATATAGCCTAATTTACATGACTATTATTTATGCTCATTCGTTGTTCAACATCCGCTTCCGGTATAATACACTACATCTCCCCTCTAATTTTAATATAAATGCCAAAATACTAAACTTAGTACTAATAATTTCAAATGTTCAATCAACAAAGGTAATAGTTTATAGTTCTATAAGTTCTGTTTTTTTTATTGTCCCTTCATTTGATTCTACTGATCTCTTTTGTTACTAATGATGGTAATACAATATGCTAATCAATTAAAAGCTACTATATAGCCAATTTCCCCAAAACACAGCTATTTTGCAACTTAATTTTACTTCCGATTCAGCTTCCTCGGCTGGTTCGGCATTAACTGGTTGCGCAGTTGATTCCTCAAGTTGATCGGGAAAAATTGTTGTTTCTGCTGTTTCTTTAGTTTCAACACACCTGTGGCTCCACATACTTTTTCATGTGCGCTATACGTCGCATCTTGTTATCACCATCAGAATCTTGTATAACAACTGCATTTCCTTCTCTACGAATTACTTTATACGGGTGTGATTCGGAATTTGACGTTGACTTGTCTTTCCTGGTCTGTTTCAGCAACACTCGATCACCCTCACTGATGTTGCTATCTTTGGCCGCCCGTGTCTTATCGGCATATTGTTTCTGTTGAAGTTTCGCAAGAGCATCTCTTTCAAAAGCTTTTTCCATTCCGTCTCGGTGACACTCTTTAAGAGTGCTTCAAATTCCTTTGATGCAAATGGAGGACCATTGTCACTATGAATTGTCTCTGGCAAACCATGTGCTCTAAAAAATAGCCTCCAAACTCTGTATCACGTGTTGTACGTCTATCTTACGAAGTAGAATGGCTTCGACCCAACGAGAATAATAATCTACGACGACCAAAAGATGATTCTCACTGGTTATTTCAAGAAGGTCAACTGAAATGTCTTTCCACGGAGATTCAGGTAATTTGGTCGATCTAATAGGTTCTGGTTTAACTTTGGCTCCTACGATTTGGCAAGGGATGACATGACCGCACATAATCTTCAACTTGCTTGTCGATGCCAGGCCACCACACTTTCTCACGCAATCTGGACTTCGTACGGACCATGCCCTGGTGTCCTTCATGAGCCAACACAGTAGTTCGCTCCCATAGACTTTCTGGCATGAACATTCTGCTTCCTCGTATTACAACTTGGCCAATAATCGAGAACTCGTCCTTCAACGTCTTATATTTGGTTCCTTGTAAAAAACTCCAATCACCAGTAAGCACCGCTTGGCGAACTAACTTTAACGTCTCGTCGTTCTCTGAAGCACGTTCCACTTCTCTTGGTACTAAAGCATCTGGCATCGTTCCATTCGCTACGCTGTACGCAAAGTCTTCCATGTCTCTAGCGCCAGTGTCTACTGCTGAGTCTACTGGTAGACGGCTGAGGGAGTCTGCGCGGTTGTCCTTATCTCGAATATGTGTGAGCTTGTATTTAAACTGCGGTAGGTATAACAGCCATCTCTCTATTCTCGCCGAAGGTGGCCGCGATTTCTCTCCGAGTACGATGACCAAAGGCTTATGATCGGTGCAGATTTCAAACTCAATTCCACACAGATAAAGATAGAACTTCTCGCAGGACCGTCTAATCGCTAACGCCTCTCTCTCAAATTGGGTGTACCGTCGTTCGACGTGACTAAGCTTCCGACTTGCATAGTAGATTGGCTTGAAAGTTGAATCTTCTTGCTGCTCTGATTTCACAAACAGGTTGACTTTCTCTCACCCCACTTTCCTCACCACTCTTTCTACATTCTTATCGTGCTCTTTGTCAGTGGTACCAACAACACGAAGATCGTCATGGATGTTGTATACGCCCGGGTAATCTTTGATGACTTGCCAAACGATATTCTGGAACTTCTCTGTAGCCATGTTTACCCCGAAAAGCAACCTCTTGTAACGATGCAAACCGTTCGGCGCCGCAAACGTGGTTATGCCTCCCGAATCCGGATGCAACTCGATTTGATGGAACGCCATAGTAAGGTCTAACTTAGTGGAAACTTTTGCTTCTGAGATTTCTTGTAAGATTTCTTCTGCTGTGGGAACTGGATGTTTCTCCCTATTGATCACTTTGTTTGCACATTTCATGTCTAAACAGATTCTTACGTCCTCATTAGGCGTCTCAACTACGACCAATGGGTTAACTCAGCTAGCTGGACCCTCTACTTTTTCTATCACGTCTGTACAACTTTGGGTCTGCGAATGAAAGGTATTCTACGTACAGGCTGGGCTATGGGTTCTACTTTAGGATCAGTGTGGAATTTCAACTGATATCCCTTGAGTTAGCCAAGCCCTTGAAAAACTTTGGGGAACTTTGCTTTAAGGATAGCTTTTCTTTCAGTTGAAACATGCAGGGATACTCCGATCTTCAACAGTCCCAAGATTTCTGATATTTTACGACCAAGCAACGTCGCTGCCCTCCCACACGTAACATAGAAGTCGGTCAATATTTGTTGCTTGGTTTGGGGTACATATACGTTTAGCTTACATTTCCCCTTAAGCTTTAACGAATTAACTGCTACGTAAGTGTAAATTTTCTTATCACAGGGCAACAAACTCACTTCACCCCCTGCAATAAAATCTAGCATTTCATGTGAGAATAAGTTAAATCTAGCACCAGAGTCAATAACAATTTTAACAAGCTTATCTTCGATCTTCAATTCCAGAGAGCTATCTTCGTCTATGTCTTCAGCGCTGAACACGTGGTAGCAGTCTCTCTCGCATGCTTGCTTCTCAAACTCGGTTGCAGGAGGCTCACCATCTGTTACTTGACGCATATCAGATTTTTTTGTTTCTTCCTCGATTTCCACCAGCACGAGTACTTTGATTAGTTATGCCTCGACGTGTTTCGAGTTTGTTGCTTCGTGAATGGCAGCAGACTTCAAAGTGGCCAACTTTACCGCACTTTCCACACCTGTGGTCACGCGAGCTTCGACATTCTCTTGCGTAATGTCCCGCTTTATCACAACGCCTCGCTATTACCGCTTGTGTTAAAAATGCCCCGTGCATACAGCGACGACTTGTGATACGATGCTATTTCTTTTTTGAACTTTCAGTTTGCAGTTTGATAGTATACCGACTTCGTCGACCATCTAGGCTATGACCATCGTTTTTTTTTTTTTTGAATATTGCTGGAGATATATTGCTCCATAATCACGAATTTAATTCTTTGTGAGGGTATATTGATATATAGGCATAAGGCCTGCCAATTACTGCCATTCTTACATTTCCTATTCTTCTAAATTTATCGACAAATCGGGGAACGATTCTTTTTGGTATTTGCAAGCACAAAGCGGCTTCCTCAAAATCAAGTCCTACTAGATTTCTGACAAAAGATAGAACTAAAGTCTTAGGAAATTTTGCTGATCAAACTGTGGAATGCCATGAACTCAGAACTTGGATTTTAGTCTTCCCATTTCCGATTGTATCACCTGGTTCGACCTCCAGTCTTCCCAGTAAGAGTGTTTACGAAGGTTTTTATTTTTTTTTTTATTTTTTGTCATCGCAGAATGCACGTCGCATCTCGTCTCTAGCGAGTGAGCCTGAAGCGAGTGGAAGACTAGGACAACGTGCGTCATCATTCTCGTCCCCAGAGCCTCTTTCTTGCTGGCGCGCAATAAAATGCTCTGGATAAGCCGTACCGGAACCCACTATTTTTGAGGGGTTCCGGTTCCGATGTGCTTTCGTTGAAATCGACAACGTCTGTTCAGTTACATCACTTAATAAGGTAGTGGTTAGCTATTACAATCGTGTAATTAAAAATATCAGTTGTCAAAATGGAAAATTGTGACGTACAAAATTGTCTGCAAATGTTGTTATCCTCTTTGAAATCGACAAATCGTGCCTGACTTCCGCTCATTAACGTGAACAAACGAATAATCAATCGGAGTTCTTATATTTATGAATTCCTCCAGAACCTTTCATCGCGTGCCAGCAAGAAAGAGGCTCTGGGGACGAGAATGCGTACGTTTTCGTTTCCGTTCTCGTCCCCAGAGCCTTTTTCTTCCTGGCGCGCGAAAACGACCCTGGGGAGTCCACTACGGAAGCGAATCTGATTGGTTTATTAATCCAAGCACTAGTTGACGGGAGTGTGCCAAAATTTTCGTTAAATTACAAGCGAAAAGATTTAGTAGATTCTGTGTACGACCGTTTGTAGTTGTTACAGCAAACATTTTCGAAGCAACTCATTTCTCTACTTGCCATGAAGTCAAATAAGTAATCACTCTTTTTAATAATGAGAGTGATTTAAATAAGAAACCACTCTCAAAGGGCGTACAAGCGCTTTGCAGCTTTCTTACATATATAATCTACGTGAGATACGTGCCATTTGAGATCACAAGAGATCACGACGCCCAGTAGTTTGGTTTCCGAGACAATGTCAATTTCTTGATTGTCAATAAAGACAGGAGGAAGAGAAAGCCTGAATGAAAAGCAGACTTGCATTTCTTTGGTCTTGAAAGAATTCAGCCTCAGGATTGACCTCAGCCCAGTCAGCGCACGTAGAGACCGTTGAGGGTAAGCGAGAGGTCGAGTTTATCGAAAGAACTTACCGTAACGTAGTATGATCTGCGTATTTAACACTATTATCAGAAACTTTCAGATCATTCGTCATAATTAAAAACAACAGATGACCGAACTTCGTTCTTTGCGGGACACCTACATTGACACACTTCCATACAGGGAAGTAAGGACTAACTCGGTTTCTTTGTTTACGGCCAGTTAAAAAATTTGCCATCAAATTGATGAGAATGGGATGGGGATTCATGCGATCGAATGCCTTAGAGAAATCGAGCAGACAGATCGTTATAACAGACCCAAGTTCCTCAGACGCCTCATACCACTTGTGTAGAAGATATATAAGCGCCATAGTAGCACTAGAACCTTGTTGGGATCCAAACTGAAGCGAGATAATTTCTCGATTGCATTCCGGCCGGATGCATCTTTTGCCTCTAAGACATGACAACAAACGCCCACAATACGCAATGGTCGACAAGGACTGGCATAGGACAATGTGGGGTGGAGGTAAATGCCTCCCATTTTTCGTGCTGACAAGGTTCTTTAGTATCATTAAGATTTTGTCGGTACTTAAGACTTTTTTGATGTTAAACCATGTTAAGCATCAGAAACTGAAAAACTGCGGGACTGAAGCTCAGATTTGCACACCAAGGCCCGAAGCCAGAAATAGGCTTGCAGAGGGACCCTTATAAGTACTAGAGAGACATAGACCATGTATTGAATCATTTATCCCTAGCTCCTCCCCACAGAGTGGAAAATAAGAGCGGTGTTGAGGGCACTCCCACAATAAAAAAAATTCAAAAGAAAAAATGACGATTGCCTGAACATTTACATCATTTAGAAAACATCTTTCGCCACATAAGTTATTGTAGTAAAAGGCTTAGACATTTCTTATTAAAAGTTGACAATTAAAACAATTAATTTTTAATTTTTGATGAAAATTTTTTAACCTTTTGCTATAATTTACCTCACTGTGTACAATATATTTTATTCGATTACTTTTGACACTTTATATAGAATATATACAATGTTAAAATATAAGTATACTGGACATGAATCCTGACTACCATTTCAACCTTTTATTGGTTTACAACACCGCTTTAAAATCTAGACGAGAATGAAAAGGTACAGAAAAACTTAATATTTTCAACATGGCACATGGTTCCAAGCATAGTCCTTGTATCCCTGCCTGACGACGGGCCGGTGTGCACCTTTATAAGCAGTCTGGAGGCATCAATGAAATGAACTTTGGTGAAACACCTTCTGGTAAACTTATAATCAAATCTTAAAATCTGGTAGATTATCCGCACCTCACGGCAAAGAGTTTGCTACAACTGTTGGCATTACCACATATAACTCGTCGGTACGCTAGTTAAAATTATCTTATCTCCCATTTTGAAATTCCTGGATAGTTGTAAATTTATTTGTTAGTTAGGGTTTCTTTCATGCTTAGCTGAAGCATAAGTTAGCCAGACGTTACCAGCAAAGTTTTTATTATATTGAGTTTCTTGGTATAGGGCTAGCAGAAGTTTCTCACAGGAAAATGAACTTTATATAATTATCATTTTGATATTGCATTGAAATTAAATGCACATGCCAAGTGCAGACGCATAACCTGTTATGTGAATTTTATCTTTAATGACAATTGTTGATGTAAATGCGTCTGACCGTGCTAAGATAAACTTGACGAACGTTAAAGCATAAAAAAAGGAAACAATGAGTACCGTCCCGTGTTATTATCATCATTATTATAATTCGTATTTACACACCATCCACCAAAGGGCAGTGGAAGTGGTAATTTCCTGACATTGGCTCCTGACAACCAATTAGGCAGGGCAATGCCAGATACTGTGTTTCCAGAGAACTCGCAGGACGAAATTTTAACCTTCTTTTCTTTTTATTAAAAGTAACAATTAAAGTGTGGCATCTGCTTGACCCAATCCACTGTGTTCCTGACCTACTTTCGCCCAGGTAAGGACAAAAGTATACAGGTCTTGGACGTCCCTTTAACACTCCCCCGGTAGTATATCCAGTTTTCATCTAACAACATATTAGGGCACTTCCAACCAATGTGGGTAAGTTTTAGTGGGCTGCTGTAGACTGAATAAGGTTTTGCTCTTAGACTAGTAGTAACACCTTCGCGAAAAAGACATGTTTCTGAATCACTTAACTAGTTAAGGTAAAGGACATCAGAAGTGATTCTTCTTACTATTATTATTAACTTTATTATTTTAAGGATACTATGGATATACTATAAGTAATGTGAGATTACTATAAGAATCCTGTTTAAATGATGATCTGAGAAAGGACATCAAGTGGGAATGCTATTGAGCAGTACTTGCCAATTAGGATCTGCCTGTAGGTTGAAAAGAAAATTATGGGGTGAACGATTTTAACATGAACATTGATAAGGCAAGGCATAAGATTTTATGGGCAACACTATTATCTGTAAAAAAATGTAAAAATATCAGTAGTGATGTTTTGAAGGTGATATCACGGCGGTTATGCTGCTAGAACTTTGACAAAAGAATCTTATTAACGTCTATTGTATGTTGCACCAACATGGCCGCCATTTTATTGTCTAATAAATCGTAAACAACCAATTCATAGAATGTTCAGCTAGGTTTGCTTAAATTGCATCATCGTTATGCTTTTCTTGACCGGTAATTTGATTTCGTTGTTCTACCATTCACGTTATGTTTCACTCTTACCAGAATATATTTACTAACGTCTTCTGAGAGTAGAAGGTACTTTCTTCCAGTTTTCTGGAAGTAATCTGGCAAAGAAATCTGACGATTTCTGTAACCACCTTTGGCTCTCCTGTAGAGTCGGTACGTATTCTTTAGTCCACCTCCTCCAAAACTCATTTGCAAGCATTTGAACGTGCTTCCATCTCGTCTTGTATCTGTCTTGTTCTTCGATCTCTCCAGGAAAAGTAGTTGGATTCCGTCGCAACAACATGTGATTAAGCGTAAGAGCTTCTAAATCTTCAGGCTCACTCGAAACAGGCGTGATAGGTCTATCGTTCATAATTTTCTCTACTTTTACCAGAAATGTTCTCAAGTTCTTGTCATTTAATTGGTGTTATCCAGCTACTGAGTGCAATATTTTCTTTGTCGAGCGTATTAGGCGTTCCCAAACACAGCCTTGGTGGCTCGCTGCAGGAGGGTTGAATTTTCACTTGATGCTTCTTCGAGTTAGCGAATCCCGAATCTTCTCTTGGTGACATATCTGTAAAGCTTTGAGAATATCGAGGAGCTGTGCACTCCTAAAAGTGGATGCCGTTATCGCTGTATATGACCCTAGGGGATCCTGTTCTGCCAAAGTAGCCTAGAACTGCATTGATAAAACTATCTGTGGACAGTCCTCTGCTACTTCAATGTGAACAGCTCGATATCATAAGCACTTAAAGAGACATCCCTAGCGCTTATTCAACGGTGGGTTTCTCCTCGATCTTGTACTGGGTCTTGATCACTGGACCTTTACTACACGATTTTGCGATGTGACTTTGTCGAGACATACTCTACATAAGATGTGCTGCCTTTCATCTTTCAGCGATGAACTCTTGATCATTCTGCATCTCCAGACTCCATGGGATCCAGAGCAGTGGGGGCATTTGCGGAATGTTCCCTTGGATGCGTTGAGTGTCTCTTGGTTTTGTTCACTTTGATTTGCACCTGTAGTGACTTTGGATTGGTAATCTGACTTGGTTGTACTTGAGTCTTTTCTGTCCTTCTCGCTTAATGACTTAAGCTCTCTCCCATATCTGTTGTTTATACGTTCAGAAATTCTTCTCAAGAATTCCCCGAAATCTGTGAATTCAGCCTGACCTTTGCTCTTGATGAGATCCCCAGTTCTATCAGTCCACTTTCTTTTTAAATTTTCATCAGGAAGCTTTCTCATGAGTATGACTATCACGTCCTCACTGTCTAAACGACCAGCGTAGTTACAACCTATACTTCTCAAGGCTCTTCCTGCATCTTCTAAGCGCCTTACAAACTCCATGAGAGCGGCAGCATCTGATCTGCGACATTGTAGTTCTCGACGTTTTTTCGGATGGGCTTTTACTATCATATGTTGTTGGCCAAAAATTTTCTAGAATAGCTTTCCTACCTTCTGAATATCTGTGACCTACTTTTAGATTGACACAGCTCTTGATCGCATCTTTAGCCTTGCCTATGCACTGCGCTAACAAACGAGTGAATCTCAGTGACTCGTCCGATACTTGGCTTTCAATATTGTCTCAAAAGTTGGTAACAAAGTCGACGTATTCCAGAGGATCACCACAGAATTTCATCAGTTCTACTTTTGGCAGAGACGGACCTTCTTTAATTGCTTGCGCTATCATGTTCCAAACATCCATTTGCTGTTGGTATGGTGTATTGATCTGTTCTTCCAGCGAATTGGGTGGACGGGGTGTTGGCTGCTCGGGTAATGTTGTTGTACGCTGAAGCCTGGCATCCAAAAGAGCAGTTTTGGGGCTACGTGGGTGAATAGTTCTCTTTTGAGTATCTTGTTTGTTTGCTGATCACGAGATAACTGAGACTGAGAGGGTGGTGATACAAGTTGAAATCGTGCAGAACCAAGAGGTACTGTCCCTGCAGCAATTTCGGGTACAGGGTCTACGATAGGCTCCGATTGGACCTTATCAGTCTGAGGTTCAATTGGCGCTTTAGTTCTTGTCTTTCCCTCAGGGTTGCGCCCTCAATCTCGTTTCCTCCATCACTTTTTTCCTTTCCATAACACTACTTCCGCTAGAGGCTAGACTTCTATCACTTTTGTTGGAATTTTGGCTAAAACCAGATTCAGATGGACGTTTTTTCTTCCGCCATCCATTCAATTTGCTGTCTAATTGTAATTTGATGTCTCGTTGGTCGTTGTAACTATCTGTCATTAACTTTCTTTTCTCATCGTCATCCTCGTATAGCTCTTTTTCAAAATCACGTGACATCTTTTATGCCGCGGACTAAAAGTAGCGTGGGCTCGTATTGGAAGGACAAATTTCAAAATGGCGGCTTCGGGGTGAGAAAAACACTTATGCATTTGTCATGCCTTCTCATTACAACTGCTGCGTTCCATTGTGTACTAATCACTCCAGAAGAAAACTCTAGAAATTTATCATTTTATCGTTTTCCAAAGGACGAAAGTCTTATGAAGAAATACACAAGGTTAATCAGGAACAAAACATTGAAGCTGGAATCCTCTCACACTCGAATTTGTTCCGAACATT
>JBAHVQ010172242.1:0-18329 GCA_036872915.1 Nanipora kamurai
AGCTCACCATCTGAGTCGTGGTAGCTCAATGGTTAGAGCGTCTCACCGGTCATCAGAAGGTTGCGAGTTCGATTCCCATCTAGGGCCCAGAAATCGTTTTTCTGAGATAACGAGCTTGACGAACGTCCACCAGTTGTCATTTGTCGGTAAACCGAAAATTTGACAAAGTTTGGACATTTTTTAAAGTTTCTCAATTCAATTTTGATATCCATTATTCCGGATGTGTCGAATTACTGTTGGCTGGACCTTTTGTGGCCTAGGTCAAAATTATTTCTAGTCTTCCCTGGTTCGTTTAAAAAAATGGTCGTAGCGGTCGTTCTCCCCCTCTAATTTTTACGTTTTTTTTTAAAAGAAAACAACAACGCAGATAGTTTAAGCGTTTTAAGTAATTCTATTTATTCGTCTTGAAATATTTAATCTAGTGCGCTAGCGTACATGTCTATTGCCTATTTCTCCTTTTCCTCACCGTTAGCTGTTGTGATATACTAATGTGAAATGGGGGTGAAAACTCTTTCTCATGTCTGTGTATTTGTAACGGACAGAAAAAGAGTTCAACTGGACTAGTTCCCCGGTAATTTTTTTTAAAAAAAACTCTGTATTGAACAACTCCTATGTTTCTGGAACAAAATGAGGCAATATCCAGCGACACCAGTTTTGTAAAAACCGGAAGTTCCGATTTGTATGCGATTTAGGAATTGAAAGTGTTTTAATAAATTTTTATCACACCATAATGTCACCACGCACCTGCAAAGTAATAGGGTCTATTCCTGGTAAAGTTTCATCGGTACATTTCTTACTTTTGTCTTTCTAGAAATGTTTTAAAAAATAACGTATTAGAGTTACCGTAGAAGTTGTATTAAATGTCTGTGTTGTCAAGTTTTCATTTGTTTGGTGTGGAACTAACCATTTAGAATCGTATGGCCCTCTTAAAATGGTTTTCGGCTAGATATGAGATTTAAGCTCAATGAAAATTATGCGAATGAGTAGCACGTATTGGCACTCAGTTCTTGTAAATTGGGTGTAATAGTTTAGTTCATTAGCGCGATAGCTGATGACGAACAGAACACTAAATATGTCATTAAGAGGGTGTGGGTAGATTGATAAGGGCGAGTAGAGTTATTTTTTGCGTCTTTTTGTGCACGTGGGGATTGTGTTAAGGTTGTATTAAAAATAAAACTATCAAGAAATTAGTAGTCCTTTGAGTGTTATTTTGCCGTGGACCAAGTCAAACATTTTCCGACACAGTAGCACGTAGTCATAGTAAGTCCAACATTCCAATATTTTCGTCCTCATTTTCTCACAGCCGCCGTATGACTATAAAAGCATTTGTTTGACAAGTTATTGCTAGAAGAGACTCGACTTCTCAAAAAGCAGTTTAAGTGATTGACCAAGCCCCGAAGTTATCCATGTGGTCTTGTTTTCCTTAACACTTAATTGATTTATGCCACAGTTTGAACTTTTCTCGACAAAACTTACCATGAAGGTTGCCGACCGGACATACGAGGACACAAACATCACAGATATCGACAGTTATTTGGACATTCTGGACCCAGTTGCAAAACGTTAACACTGGTCTTACGTTAAATCTATTCAAACTCGTTGTTTTAACGTCAGAAGTTCACTGTACAGCCGGGCGCCAAGTTTTATGTAACTGTCCCCAGTCCCTTACTTATTCTGTGATAAGGTTCTGCCTGTTGTTGTTGGTTCTGAAGCTGGTATTTCGTTTTTGGTCTGACGCTGGATGTAAGGTCCTCTTGTTTGGTACTTGATGTCTTGGGGCTGGTGGCCAACTCTTCCTGGTGTGCGCCTCAATTTTTTAATTTACTCTGGACCAACTTTATTCAAGGTGGAACCCTCGGACAGAAAAGCGTTAAAGGTCCTTTATAAAGTTAATCCTGGATTACCAGTTAATCTGTTTTTTAGTTGCGCATGTTTTCGTTGAGTACTCGAGTTCAAACTTTACAGTGTAAACTTTTTCCTTTCCTGTCAATGTCTGTATGTCTGTAATATAAAATTCCAACTATCTCGAGCAATATACGCTGACGACCCTCAGCGATTTTTTATTGAAAGTAAGATAACTTACGCCACGCTAAATAACGCAATCGAGCAAGACACGTTACCTTCCCGCAAACTGCTTTTTGTAAGATTTGGACGAATCTGAAAACACTGGTGGCACAGTGCTAGGGATGTGACATTTAAGGTGAGTGAATTGTAGGTCATTGGTCTTGCATTTATGCATATACACAAAAAAATTTAAAAGTCAAGCCCTTTAGAGTGCAATTATATTAATATTTTTGAGAAAAATATTTTAGCTACGCTCTCTTGCCAAAGAAATACGGCTCTACAAATGGTTGGTGTGACGGTCCGCCTCGTTCTCCAACCTACCCATGCACTTACTGGTGACACTAAAGATCTTCAAATTTGTTTATAAAATTTCTACCCAACCAGAATTAAGCTGCTGGCTTTTTGAACAAGCGGTCTGAACTTTAACAAGAAATAACAATTCGATGCGACGCTCTTGTGTGTCGTTGAGAAGGAGGCGAGCTCGATTCTCATCTGGGACACAGAAATTTTCTGACTTGGAAAAGCTTTGAGAAATTAAAAATGTGTGTTCTTATTCCTGAATTATGGATTTTTCCGACACATTACAAGCCGGAAAGAATAATAAAAACGCCGCAAAATACGATAATTTTTTGATGACAAACCTTTGCGCAGGAAACACAAATATGTAAAACAGGACAATCCTCCTCAGTTAAGCAACGATAACAACTGGCATGTTGCCAGGTATTGCAAATGCCACATAGGATCATCAGGCCATCATCCTGAAGAAAACGATAATTAAAATTCATTCGTTTATTTATCCATTCATCCATCCATTCTTTTGTTCCCTCGGTCATTTTTTATTCATTCATCCATACTTTTGTTCATTAAATTATTTATTTATTCATAATTTGTTTATTCATTTCTTTTTGGATTTCTTCATTCGTTCTATTGTTTATTCATTCTTCTATATTTTTATCCAGTCATCTGTCCGTCCGTAAGTTCACCAGTCCCTCCATCAATCCATAAACCCATCAATTCATCTACCCATCCGTTCAAAGTAAAAATAGCATGCTGCGTATAAAACAAGTAGATAATTTAAAGGTTGGTAGACTGCCAAGCTTGGAAGAAATCCAACGTTCCAATCTAAGGCTCTTCGAAAAAGTGGAATGTGTTCTACATAAGTTCGGCAGTCTACCAGTCTTTAAATTTTCTACGCTCTCCAACCGTGCATCGATTGGTCCATTCATCTATTCATCCGTCCATTCATAAAACTGACTAAAGACTTTCTGAAATGGAATTGTATAAGTAATCTCTTACTCCATTGTATTCACACGAGCATAATACTTTTATTTCATTAGATTTAGGAACTTCTTGATCCTCTACTGAGCTCACTGGAGTTGAGACGCGAGTATTTACGCCTCCAGCAACATCATTGTGTCCTGCTGAAAAGTCAAAACATTTTTATTAGTTTGACACAGTTTATAAATTATAGAAACTTAGTAAATGAATATTCGCACGGGGCATTTTCGAGATACAGCCATCCAAGAAATCCCGTACTAGTTTTCATTTATTCATCCACTTATTCAATTATTTATTCGTTTATTTGTGTGTTAACTTATTTATATATTTATTTATTTGTCTTTATGTAAAAAGCTAAAATATAAATAAAATCACAGCGAATTTGTATAACATTTATTTATTTATTTTTTTGAATTTCCTAAAATTTATGTATTTGTTTATGTAATATTTAGAAAATGAGTAGGAGTGTTTTAGATCCGATAAAACACGAGTTCTTTGAATGGCTTCAAAAACTCTAATCTGTAAAGAAAGTTTGAAAATTAATTGTTTCTAAGCCGAGAAAATTCGACAAGAAAAAGGATCATGTCTTTATCACATGCAAAGATACGACACGGTTATGATTTTCCTTTATGTTTTCCTCATGAATTATTAACGAGTTTCTGAAAGTTATTTACTGTACTAGTTAATACTTAAGAACTCGTACAAACTCGTTCCAACATGTACATAATCTCAGTCTGTAAATAATCTTTACGATTTTCATATCACTCTACCTGGTATGTTGGGAGGTTCTGAAGGAACTGCGCAGCACTCCATTTTCTCACCTAAAAATAACAAAATAATCTACACCTCTTGTACAAACCGAACTCATATCGCTGGTGTAAATAAATAAATTTTAGGAAAGTCAAAAAAATAAACAAATACATGTTATACATGTTCGCTGTGATTATATTACTATAAGTTATTACTGCAATGTTTTGCGTAAACTGGGAAGAAACAGGATAAAAATTTAAGTATCATTTAATACATGAACAACTATCTCGGTGTTATCCAGTTTTTAGACCTAATAAAACGATCATCATCGTGATCTAAATGAACTTGAAATGAATAGACTTCGTTTAGACGTTGCATTTCTAGTACCGTAACTGGTTCATCTAGTTGTGTTTTTAAAAGCGCGCACGAAAAGCTACCAAAATAACAAAGCTCCATGCCAAATAACAATTATATATAAAATTGCATGTTCGTGTATATTATTTATATAAAACGTTCATCCCAATATATTTTATCAGGTATAAAAGCCCTTGGACGTGATCAAGTCCGAACAACCTATTCAAAAATATTCCTGTTGAATTTTCATTAGTTTTTGAAGTTATTTTCTTAAGAAGCATATTTGTACTAGTAATTTTAAAATTTATATACCACTTTGGCATTCGTTTTTGAAAGAGGCATTCCGCTTAAAAACACTTTTTTTTTTCCTTGACGCATAAACTAACCTCAGTTTATTTTGATAACATTTGGAGGCAAATTGGAGAAAACTTTTTTCTTTTACGAAAATGTGGTAGCTTGGTTGTTATATGATGTTTGTTATACGCATGCTCAAGCTAGTCTACTCAGAAAAACTTTCTGAATCCCTGACGGGAATCGAACCTGTAACCTTCTGATCGCCGGTGAGATGCTCTAACCATTGAGCTACATAGACTCAGATGGTGAGCGAAGGTTACATTCATCTACTAGTTCTTTTGGTAGCAACTTTAATCGTTCCCATAAACAAATGAAACTTGAAAACATTTCTACACTCCTTCTCTGCCACGGGGGAGCTTTATCATTTTACTCTGGCAGACAACAGACGATTTTATTCGTCAAAGGGAGGGATGTTATAATGAAGGAGCTAAAGCCCGGAAACATTACAAGAAGGGCAATAATGATGATATTATCCGTTACCCGGAATAAGACATGATACCAGAAAAAGATGCATAATTTTCAGAATTCACGAAACATAAAGATTAAAAAATTCTTGCAGCAATAATTAGGGAAACCGAGTATGAAAATAAAAATCGATATCCTGAAATGTTTGTTAAAAACGAGGATTCTTGTTGATTTTGAACTCCCAATTTTTTTATCCCAAGAATAATTTCTTTTTCATACTAAACACATATATTTCTATATTTCTCTATTTCTATATTTACATATTTTTTATTTTTCTTTATTTCTTATAGTTCTTACCCTCGATCATTCTCTTAGAATCATCGTTTTCTTTATTCTTTGATTGTATTTGACCTATATTGACCACTGTTGACTCCCTTTCTTCAAACGCGTATGGGTTGTTGGACGTATTCTTGGCTCCATTACTCACCTAAACAAGCACAACCGAAAGTGCAAGTGGAAGTTGGAAGGTGATATGCTTGATCTCTGGGATTTTATGGAGAAGAATTTGTACCCGCAGGCATTCAATGTCTTGTACTTGGCAATCCTCCAGGGAGAACAGCAGTAGCTGATGGAGTTACCCTGCATAAATAAAGCTGCTGCTACTACTATGACTACGGCACTTCCCACGTCTGGCTTGCCGTAAAAACTGCTTATTGCTTACTCAATTACCTATATCAACCAAAAGAACTGTCTTACACTCATTTTGATATTGACTTAATCTGCATATAAGAGCATTTTTATGGTAAACAATCATCCAGTGATTTTTCATGCAATTTTTATCCTATACGTAAAAGCAACTTTAAATCACTTGTGTAATCTACTAGCGACTTTATTGTGATTTTTTTCAAACATGCTGTAAAACTCAGTGGCAAATACTAGTATATTGTTGTTATCTCCATCGAATGTCGTTTTAGCTATAAGCAAATAATAAACAATTTTCATCTGTTCAACAAGGTTTAATCGGAGCTGTATATTTACTGGTATATAAAATTAGACAATAGTTTTTCTCACCTGCAAAAGAGTACTTCAGTGGAGATTAACTGGTTAACCTACCTTGTTCCCTTTCTTCTTTTCTCGAGATGAAAGCTGTTTTCCTGACATAATTTTTGAATCGTCTTCATGGTCAAGATACGATACAGATGTGGCAGATTGTTCATCTTTCTTCAGTTCGCTTTGATCTTCTTCCATGTTCATAGCTTCAGTGGCGGATTCTAATTGATGTAGTTCACTCTGAACACGCAGACCTACCCTAGAAATTCCAGGGATGGAAAGAACGAATAGAGCAAACAAACAATGGAACTAAAGAAGGAACGAGAAAAATACAGAAAGAGGGAAGGAAAGAAAGGAAGAATAAAGGAAATCAATAAACTGAATATTGTGCGCTTAAAAAATGAAAGTCTTCTAATGTTAGCAAACGTTCTGGGATAAAGAAATAAAAGAATGTCAACTTACATGTGAAATGGCTTTGGTTTGGATTTTTCCAAGAATTTTCGATTATTAAAAAAGAAAAACAAGAAGAGAATAATTTACTCCGAACGTTTTAAAAATAGTTCAACAGATAGTGAAATAACGTTTGCATGTCTTTGCAACTTTAGGGTTAAAGTATACAGTATTATTCTGATTTCAGTATTGGTTTGATTAAATAAACATTTAAATTATGCACTCTAATATGGAATGAAAAAGAATAATCTTACCGTTGACACATCACCAACTGATACTTTAAACGGTTCATCTGTAAAAAATGGTCCCACGTAATCCGTATCCTAAGAAATCGAAGGCCTTCTTGTTATAAATATTATCGTTGTCATTATTACTACTATTATTATGATTACTACAAATGCGATTGTTATAATGATTGTTATCATTATGATTATTATAAGCTTTATCATTATTATTACAACTTATTCTTGCAATTTTTATACTTGCTATCATTATGATTATTTCTATTTACCAAGCATATGATGATTATCACTGGCTATGTCGTTTACTATTACAATTATTTTGATAATTGTAATTGTTTGATTTACTATAATTATTGTAATTGTTATATTTGTATTGTAAGTATAATATTATACATATATATATATATATATTATTTTACTTATGATTTTTATTATTACTATTAGTATTATCATTATGTAATGAATTCGCTTGCCTGCCCTTAATAAACCTTAACTACAAAAACCGATTATTTACATGCTTGATAACAGAGTTTCTACGTTTAGCATCGTCCACTTCTCATTAACCTCACGACGGAACCTCGGTCATACACAACAACTTGCTGCCAATCAGAAAACAAAATACACCACGATGACATGTAGGATGTAACAAAAACACCACATTAAACAATGGAGTACCTTAAATCCCGGTGGTTGATAGTCATTTGGCGTGACTAGATGCAAAATAGTTCAATTTTGTGGTCATTTTAGTATCCAATAACATTGTTTCATGGCATTTTTCATGGTATAGTAACCAAAAATTTGTCAAAGTATACGAACAAATAATTATTTAAATACGTCGAATAACTATACCATCATCATAGTAGAGAATCTTCATCGTCATCATTACATCATCTGTACAAGAAAAATAACCATACGATATACGATATAAATCTCTACTCGGTTCTACTCTATTTATGTTTTGTTTTGTTCTGTTCTGATATAGTCTACTCCATTCCACTCCTCCCACTCCACTTCTACTCAGGTGATCAAACATACCTGGTAAAGACTTCAGTGTTTGGGTTAAAAGAACTAGGGTCCTAAAAGTAACGTTTTAAAGGTTAACAATAGCATATAAGATGGCAAACACAGTATAATTAATTAATTTTATAGGCCTTTATGGATCATATTTTGGTGATCGGAAGACATCAAAATGACATTCTACGTACTGTAGTAAGCATTCCTTTTCTCTCAAAATTTAATTAAAACAGATGATGTGCCAGGTTCTAAATTCGTCGGAACTTAAGCGAATGAGACTTTTACAAAACTTTAAGCCAACTGGCACTGCTTTGTCGGCGATAATCCCGATGGTGGATATAACTACAGTGTATTTTGTTAGGATTTCTTTAAGTTATTTGAGGTATACGGTTTTTATTTTTGTTTTTGTTGTTTCACGAAAGTGATTTTTATACGTTTTAAAAATCTTATACGTTTTATCATGTGTGCAAAAGGTAAAACTTCATTTGAACACCGTTCATTTTGGATGTTTTGCGCTATTTTTATACTTTTGCTTTTAAAGAGTCGCAGTTGTCACCAGGAAAGGCAAAAAAGAGAAAAATATACTAGTTTAGTGTTGTAAAAGAGTCGCCGGTTTGTTCTAATAATCAGGCGTTTCTCTTACAAGAGATGTTAAGGTGCTAATACATGCCAATACATACTAATACATGGGAGATATGCTAAGACCTCTAAAAATTGGGGACCCATCCAAAAACAGCTTGGGTGCTACATCCCCAGCCCTCCAATTGATGGCTGTGGATACAGCAGTTTCATAATGTGTCATCATTTTTCTGCTAGTACCTTAATAACCGTATTGTAGCTCTCTTAGTCTCTCCGGCTGTCTGAGCGGATGCAATTTCTTGACCATTGCTGAGAAAATAATAGCATAACAATGTATTTGTGACAACGTTTATCCAACACTTGTCGTTAAAAAGCAACGTATTTAAGACATTTGATGTTCAAATTTTACTTAAGAAAGTACCTCAATTATTTTATTAAATTTATTTACTTGCATAATTTTGAATGTTAATAGCGAGAATTCAAGTATTCCTCAGATGAAGAGGGGCAACAATGAAAAAATATAAGCATAGCATTGAAAGTTAAGTTTAGTATCAACATGGATGCATTTGCAAAGAGGACATTTCCAGATAAAATTCAGAACTTCAAAAAAAAAGATGATAGATTTCTGAGAACTCACGTTGAATACTTAGAATTGTCTACCTAGAGGAAAAAAGTTGCCCAGACATAAGATAAGAAATTCTTGATTTAGAATAGCTGACGTAGGAAAATAAACTCGGGTAGAGAATTCAGTTTACTGGTACGTCGCTCTACCAAATGAGCTAAAGGTCAAGTTGGAAGCTGGTCGTGAAATGATGTTACTTGGGTATTTGATATTTCGAAACAGACTAGTTTCTTCAATATCGAGACATTTAAGACATTAAGACTTAAATTTATACTTTACACTTTATAAATTAGTGCTTTATACTTTACCGGTAGATATTAATGCCATCGCTGTAGTAATCAAACTGAAATAAAAATTTAAATCAAGATTTTTTCCCTAAGATTCTCTTCGTAAAGTATACATAAAATCAAATACATTTTCTCAGACTAATGGGAAGAGAAGGGTAACTAGCGTTTTCGTTCATTCAACCTTATTGTGGTGAGTGCTGTCAGTTCGGTGATGGTGGTGAATGTGGTGGATACGGTAGGTGAGGAATGAGTGCGGCATCGAATGGCATTTTTTGTAGTTCCGCGGGATCAAAAATTTCTTAAGTGTTTTCTTTCGAGGTCAAACTTGAGTTTTTCTGGACATTAAACATATGCCTCTACATGAAATACTTACCAAATGTCCGTTAGATGGATTGCAGCAGCCAAACATCAAGTTAAGC
The DNA here is from genome assembly GCA_036872915.1 of Nanipora kamurai. Taxonomy (NCBI): domain Eukaryota; kingdom Metazoa; phylum Cnidaria; class Anthozoa; order Scleralcyonacea; family Helioporidae; genus Nanipora; species Nanipora kamurai. The sequence continues at coordinate 9,869 of JBAHVQ010172242.1, forward strand.
CCGAGGCAAATCCTTTTCGTCTGTTTCCTTTTAGTTATTCAGTATATCCCACCGGTCATTTCAGAAAAAGTAACATAAATGTCGGTTGCCGTTTCTCAAGAGTTAATTATTCTGAATGCTGAAAGTATCGATATTTATCGATCTAAATCCATTGCCAGCCGACAATTTGAAAAAATATAAGACAAAACATAATCCGAAAATAAACATCTTGTGAATAGCTCAAGATATGAGCTTAAAAAAGCTCATACAGTATCTTGAGCTATTTTTAAGCTCATATCTTGAGTTATTCACAAGATGTTTATTTTCAGATTATGTTTTGTCTTATCGATCTAAGTTGTGACAAGTGAGCTTTTAAATTATTATTAATTCACTTTCTACAACATTTTTTGATAAATAATTAAACTGAATGAAATAAATATCCAGTCAACGTTGTTCATGGGGTGCAGCACAATATTGTTTACAAGATGTCAACAAGGGTGAACAAGTTGTGCGTTTATACTCGTGCATCAGGCCCTAGGCACATCCGTCCATCCTTAGGTTGGTCGATCCGTTCGTCTGTCCGTCGGTTTGTCCGTCCATTATTATTGTTCGTTCATCAGTCGGTCTGTCCATCCTTCTATTTGGTCCTCATGTATCCTTCCATCCTTCTCAACTAACCTACCTATGTCCCCCAAAACATTACAAGATAATAATTACATTTTTTACCTTAAATGTGTATGTTTCGATTACGGTCTAAAAGAGAAAGTCGACAGGCAAAAATTAGTCCTTAAGGTTAGATAATATTCATTTTTTAAATATTATTTATAAACGCGAAGAAGAAGTATCGTATCACTGCATCACCATTTACATTTTATACTCTTCTTTTACTATGTAGGATTTTACGAAGTAGCACTTACATTAGGATCGGTTGGGTTGATGTAAAACTATAAAATAATGGAAGTAAGATTTATCTTAAAATGAAGCAAAAATAATTGATAAACTTTTTCTCTTTCTTAAAGAAATTTTTCTTTTGAAAGGAAATGAATAAAGGAACTGTTGACTGGATGAGTTTGAGAAGACTGCTTCCAGCTACAAACAACGTCAATTTGAGATCAAAAAAAGGTCTTGCTGTGTCCTGATTTTGCCAGACAAAAATAATACTATTATGTGAACGACTGGCACTGGCCTCTTGCTGCGCAGGTATCACTGGTCGTCCCCCCTTTTTGGTAATTCCTTGGTAAGAATTGCGGTGACCAGAGATAAACTGATTGGTCGTTAACACATAACAAATGACAAAAGACAGTATTTAAGGTTACTGAGCAATTCCGATCAGCTCCATTAAAATCAGTTAAATGATATTAATCTTACACACAGGTGTTTTGCATGAAAGAGCTTGGTGTCGTTCAGATGTTAAATAAATGTTTGTGAATCTCACTTCCTCAGAAAAACGTTTATATAAAAAGATATGCTTTGAACAAATTGACTTAAACTCAATCCTCGAATAGCGCTATAAGGTGGGCAACTCTTGACTCGGTGGACAAAATTTAGGTTCGAATGTTCAAAGAAGGACAATGTTACGAATTTACTTGGACTATTTACAGAATTCTCGATATGGCTAATTTGGCGGGAAAGAGAAAATGTAATGAGGTTCGACAGCGCTCCTGCAACGTACAATGAATGCCTTTTGCTCGCTTGATAATAATCAAATCGTGTATACCTACCCCTAATATGAGCTTCCGTAACTGTAAAGGAAACAAAACGTTATCAAGTAAATAATCAATTGATCATTGAAACGTGGTACTTTTAATGAAATTATTATACTAAATCAGATCTAAAGACCAAATGTGATATCAACCCTCAAAGGACTCAAAGGACCGTTTTTGAAAAAATTGACCTCAAAACTGAGGAGTCTTGTTTAGAAATGCAGTTGATAGAAAAAGACTTCCATTAGAGAGCGGTGTTTTAGAGAGGGGCGTTTATTAGAAACAGATGTTCGTTAGAGAAGGGTTTATTTGAAACGGGTTTAATTAATCATAGATGTTTAGTAGAAATTGGGATGATTAGAAAGAGATATTTGTCAGAGAGAGAGGTGTAGTTTAGAGAGAGAGGCATTTATTAGAGAGAGGCGTTTGTTAGAGAGGGAAAGACATTTATTAGAGAATTGAGTTTTTAGAGAAAGGCATTTATTAGAGAGAGATGTTTATTGATGAAAATTTAAATTTAGTAACGTATCAAGAGGTCTGACAAATGATTCTCATGTTGCCACTTACATATTTTTGATCAATAGCATCGAAACATCCTTTAACCCTAAAAAGAGAAAAAGAGCGAATTTAGACTGCAATGTAAAAGTAGAATGCTGCATAGGCAGTGTTGCACCTGATTTCTGTCCCGCCGAGAGGGTAGGAAACGAACAAGTTTCTCCGACCTAATAACTTTAAAGGGTCTACTTAAAATTTTTGAGGTTTGTACTTTTGACATAGTGTGGATTGAAGGAGCATTTCCTTAAAAATAAATCGTATTTATTGTTTATAAGTATATTTTTTACTCTGGGCACCAGACTGCAGTTACAAGGGAAGTTAAAATATGTAAATTACAGTACATTCGTTCATCCTGGCAAAACGTGTGATTCAGATAATCAACCAACGTTCGTCAAGCTCACGGTCTCGGATAAGCTATTTCTGAGCCCTAGACGGGTATCAAACCCCAAACATTCTGATGACCCGTTGAAGGTTCGATTTTCGTCTGGGGCTCAGAAATCGCTTTTCTGACATCATGACGTAGACTGGGTCGTCTGAATATACTCCAAGTTCCCACATGAACGACATTAGTATTTAGCTTTCTAACTATAATTCGTTTGATCAAAAGAATTCTTAGGTTTCATCACCCTAAACTCTGTCTGTGGACTTTCCTCTTGACGAATAAAATCGTCTGGCGTTAGCCAGAGTTAAGTACTAAAGTCTCCATAGGTTACTGAGGACCTATACAGACAGAAAGGAGTTAAGAAGATAGGTTTTGAACCCTGGTTAACTCTTTCCTGTCCGTGGACTATCCCCTTGACGAGTAAAATCGTCTGGCGTTAGCCAGAGTTAAGTACTAAAGTCTCCATAGGTTACTGAGGACCTATACAGACAGGAACGAGTTACGGACGGTTTACACGGGCGATTTCTTTTACGATTTTTCTCATCCTGTACCGTGCGATTGAGTGAGTAACTCCACTGGACCATACTAGCTTAGCACAAATGGTTTTGTAGAAATCGTTAGTCAGTCTATTCGATCGCATGTATCATGAGAATAAAAATCGAAAGAAAAATTGCTTATGCAAAAATCCCTTTACATATGTGAAATCTCATTACATATGTGACGCAATAAGTCAAAGGCCCTAAATCGGTATTTTTCCATGGGTGTCATAAAACCTGTCGGCGGCCCTGCGTGTTTGTACGGTGTTTAACTTTATTAAAACCATGAGATCAAACTTGTCTCGAAACCTCAAAGTGCTCAAGAATACTGCTTCAGCCAGAGTCAACCCTTCATTGCAAAGGCGCTTAGATCTAAAGTACTGTTTCTGGCTAAAGAACAAGAAGCAATAATTCAAAAAAGGAACATGTAAAAAATAATTCTTGTCACTCCAAATCGGCATAGATTTTCCGGTTCTATCTGATGTTCTTCTAAATTTTTTACTTTATTTTCTGTCGCTGGTTCATCTTCAAAAACTTAACTCTGAAATGACGGCCGCATAGGCTGCCAAAATGCCAGGAAATGAAGTAAACAAAAATAACTATGTTGCACTAATTTTCATAGGGTTGCTAGACCCTTGTTAATTTGTATACATTTAACTTCTCTGACCTGATGAAGAACAGACCATCTGAAACTTCATCAGAAAAACCTACAGCCTAAGCATTATTTGACTTTTAGAGAGTTCTCTCCTGTTCTCTTGTTTACCATCACATACAATTCACATTCAATTTCGACTTCACGTAAATTTTTGGACAACCTGTTTGAGGTAAAAATGCTATAATATCGTACTCAATTCTAAACGTATTAGTATTTTGTATTGTTTTATATAATTCTTTACCATTGGATTACTTGACTTGAGCCAGGATAAGCATCTTCATCTCGTAAGATTTTCAAGTTAAGATCTGAAATAAATTAAAGTGTCTATGAAATGAAATTTAAGTTTTTTCTTAATACGATTTCATGTCTGAAAACGTTCCAATTCCATACGTGAATTGAAAATTTCATATGTGGAATTAATTTTCACATGTGAATCTTCCATTTGATACGTGAAATACATGTTTTGTATACTTCCATTTCACATCTGATATTTTCAACCATATTATTTCACATGTGAACTAGGTTTTTCATATGTGAAAGCATGCAATTTTTAATATGTGAAATGAAAATATCAGATGTGAAAATGTTCCAATTGCATATGTTTTTCACATGTGAGATGACATGTGACATTTTGAACCATGTCATTTCTTATGTGAATTAGGTACTTCATATGTGAGAACGATCCATTTTCGTATGTGAAATGAAAATATCATATATGAAAATGTTCCAATTGCATATGTTTTTCACATGTGAGATGACATGTGAAATTTTCGTAAGGGCTACATTCCGTTGGCTTTATGCCATTCGTTTGCAATTATGTGTCGCAATTCCATCGTCAATGTTTATCAGGATCTTGAATAGTCAATATTCAAATGAAATATCCTCCCTGTTCGACTAGAAAGATCTATGTGTCACTATAATTGCAATAATTTTTAATCTGGTTGCGAACAATTTTGTTTTCTGCTGCTAAAATTAAGACTATGATCCTAAAGCTATCTATAGTCTAAGTTCCATACCTTCCAGACATCTGTCACCAAAACATCGCTCGGGAAAAACTGCCCTAAAAAAGAAGTTTATGCAAATGTGATTTGCCTATTTTATTAGAATTGACATTTTGTATAACAATTTAGCTATAGCAAGATTCTGTTGAATACTGCGGTTTCCGATATCATAATGTAAATGAAGCAAATTATGGTTCTAAAATATTTAATTACATATATTCCTAAAACTAGCTTTGGAAAACCCTTTATTTAAGATGCAGGCCCTTCTTTGAATGCTAAAATTCTGTCTTAGTTGATCGATTTCAAACAGAAAATAAACAAAATTTTAAAACCTATCATCGATTCACAATCTAACAACAAGTAATGTACACAACAGATAATATTCAAATAAGGACTACTTTTAGCGGCACAGTAATAATCGTTTAAAGATTATCTTTTAAGGTCACATAGGTCGGTGAAAAAGATTATAAAAGCCGATTTTATTCAACATATAGAGGGCCCATGCCGGATGAGGAGAAGGGGGAAGAAGCCGCGTCTCTAAGTAATTGATCTTTCTGGATCTGGTCCGATGCCCACAAAACAATGGATCTAAGTCGAATTCAGGGTAAACAAAATAGAGCAAATGTCTTAACATGTCCACTCCGGCCTCGACTTGGATCCTTTGTTTCATGGGCACTGGACCGAATGCGGGAAAAGTCTATTTGTAACAAAAAAGGTATGACAGGTAACATATCTTTTATTGAAGATATCAGGCAAGGTTAGAGGTAAATAGAATCTCAAATAATTAAAAATTACTGGATGATGTTTCACAATAAGTGTTCAAATATAATAAACGGAGTTGTATTTTGTGATAATTCAGGATTTTTTGACGTTTAAGAAAAAAAAATATAGACATTTAGTTAACCTAACCTCTCTGTTCTTACCGTAAGTATGTTACACTTGATATCTACAGCGACATAAAGAGAAACGAAATAAGAATCGATTGGGCAACAAAGTATGAGACAATGGTCAGCAATATTAGCTACCCGAATTTTCAAGGCCCTACTAGGAAGGCAAAGTGGCAGTAGAAATGTTGCTTTTGGTCAAATGGAAAATTTCTGAGGTACATAAGTATTTAAACTTGAGGATACAGATATTCCAATTTTTCTTGCAGGGAAACCATAAAGTGGTGCTTCCATAGCCACCCCAGTCTCCCGTATATTGACTGGCCATCAACTACAAAAAACGGTCAGAAATATCCATAAACGTACTAGGTGGGAGTGACTGGGGAGATGCAGCCCCCAAAAAACTGGGCAAAACGTATGATAAGGTTTTATATCAATATTCTGGAAATGTCAGTTTAACTCGGGCAAATCTATTGGTTATACCCCCTGAAAGACTTTCCTCGTTCGCCCATGGGAAAATCACCTACATTCTCTTTAAAGCCTCACATTGAATTAATTACTTACAGCAACTGCTAGGAGTTTTTTCACGAAAAGAGCTGATTGTTGTGCTAGATAATGAAGAAAAACAACCTATGATTATCACCTTACACAATACCATAAGCACTGCGTAAATTTTTAGTCCTCGCTAAATGTTTGTCCCGCCGACTGGGATATGATATAAAGTGGGCAGAGAGTAAAAGTTAAGAATTTATAAAATAAAACTTACCACTAAGTTGTTCAGATGAGGAAAATATACTTGACCACTAAACAACAACATAAAACTGTTAAATTTCATTAAATATTGTCATACCAGAAAAACTAGTCAGAAAAGTGGTTTTTGTTTTTGCATGATATGTTATGGCTTATGGTCCATTAAAGTGCAACGAACAGTGATACAAACTGTTAGCAAACGTTTTTCAACCGTTTTATCAATTTCCCCGCACTTTAATGAGTGAGAAAAGAGAATTTTCATTAAAAATTCAACTTTTTTGGTTGCCAGAAACAACTACTGTGAGTACGATCGAAATCTGATCGAATTATACTAGGTTGACGTGGTTTGGTATTTTTTATCAACTCATATTCAGTCCGACCCCTCAAATATCCGACCTCAGTGTACGGTGTATTGACCTACTTCCAAGTTCGAATTTTGGCTCAAAACAACGAGAGAGAGAGAGAGGAAAGGGAGGCCAATTGCCTCCCAATGGCAAGGCATTTTTAGATTAAATCAAAGCGTTTTAGGGACACTAAATTAGAAAAATTCTTATGCCAGGGACGTCAGCCTGCCCTGATTCAAATTGGTCTGAAAATTGTTTAAAATTTGCCTTGCAGTTCCAAAACCCCTAGTTGCTATCATAGCCACGCTAAAACAGGAATAAGTCTAAGATGAAAGGCAATTCAGAAATGTACAGTAGGTGTCGGACTAGTTCTTCAGGAGCACATAATAATTTACAACGTTTGCTAACCACACTTGGAAGGTTTAGAGAGCCACGCGGGGGTAGAGTCAGATGAATTAATAATACATATTTTTAAGCATATAAACAGGGGCTTCTACTGTGATGTGCAAGTATTGTTAGTAACTACACGAGTGTCAGTCCTTACGGTTTCAGATTTTGTTTGGTTTCTTCTAAGCTGAGTCGTGGCCATACCAGGAAACAATGTTTCTTTGACACTAAAAGTAAAAGAACAATGCAAAAAAAGTACTATAGGTATTGACTTTTATTGCTGTTTTCGAGTCCACATTCACGGGAAAATCCAACATATCACAAATTCTTGACCAAATAAGCAATAGAAACTGAGAAAGAAATATAAGTATCAGTGCTATTGTTAAACAGCCTTGTTTTTTGTGTTTTTTAATGTATCTTGAACCTACTAACAAAAGACGTATCTGAAAATGGAAGTGCTATCAAATTTATTTTTCGGAGACGAATTAAGATAGAAAAAAATATTCGCCACAGGACTAGTTTTGCGGTTTGTTTTTTTTTAGTACCACGTTGGCTTACCTGTCCTACTCTCCGACTGGCTTGTTGTCTTCAACTATACATGGAAAAACAGAGACTTTTCTTATAAGGTGTTGAGTAGTTCAACGAGTCAATAGTCTATTTCGTCTATTTATCACTTAAATTCCAAAGCAGGTGTTTCAATAGAAAAACACGATAAACTATCGCAGCAATGTATTTTGTATTTGAAGTCGAACAGCGGTGCTTTTGGCGGGAAATTTGGGAAAACGTAAAATTACCCGTAGCGGTCAGCAAAGCCCTCTGGAGACCCTAAGGTCCCTGTTCACTCCTACTTATCCTTAAAGGCCCAAGGAAGAGTGAAAATGTAATAGACAAGTTAATATATATATATATACCAATGATGAGTACCACGAAGGTTACAGCGTTGGTATGAAAATGTAGAGAGCTCAATACCATTACTGGTAGAGCGAAGTTCTAACTTTATTAAAGTTATTTCGCTCTGCCTACATTGTATCGAGCACTCTCAAACCAGTTGTCAACTGTGTTTCCTGTATGATACACTTTTGCGTTATATATATATATATATTTCACCATCTTTATAAAGGACAATGGGTCAGAAAAAGAAACTACAATAATGGCCAAAGAAGGAAAATCGAATAACGTCACTTAGACTTGATCTATGATTAACAGTTAATAGTGGCAATTGAAGAACCAGGCGGAAAGCGTAATCTTGTTAGGAATATCAAAGCCCAGCATATGATTTTGAATA
>JBAHVQ010172263.1:0-18327 GCA_036872915.1 Nanipora kamurai
CACTCTTTTGGGGTCAGCTTGCATTATAAGAAAGGTGCTAGATATTGACTAAAGTGTTGGACAGACATTTTGCTATTAATGGTTTTACTATTGCTATTAATGGACAGACATTTTGCTATTAATGGTTTTACTATTGCTATTAATGGACAGACATTTTGCTACAGGTTGTAAATGAATAGCGAACTGTACCGGTAAAAACCGTGAGATGAACATCATAGTAATAATAAAAAAGGGGTAGCATCCATAAATCATTTGCTTTTTATGGATGATCTCAAACTATATGCAAAAAGAGAAACAGCTAGAATCTTTGATCAATACAGTTGGGGTACAGAAGTGTGGAGTGCTGGTCACGGAAAACGGGAACTGAATTGCCAGATGGAGTTGAAATGATGCAGATTGATCGTCAGAAGGGGTACAAATGCCTTGCTATTCTTGAGGCTGACGCAATTAAGAATGATGAGATGAAGGAAAGGGTCACCGAGGAATACTTTAGGAGAGTAAAAAAGATATTGAAATCCAAGCTCAATGCAGGAAATACCATATCGGGATTAAACTCAAGAGCGATCTCTGTTGTGAGGTACACAGCAGGAATTTTGGCTTTGAGAAAAAATGAATTGGAAGAAATGAACAGATGGATCAGAAAGATGCTTACAATTTACAGGGGATTTCACCAAAATGGAGAGGTCGACTGACTTTACATACAAAGGAAATTTGGAGGTAAAGGACTGATCAGTATTGAAGACTGTGTGAACATAGAAATTGGAAATCTGAAAAAATATGTGAATGATAGTCAAGGGCTGTGTGACCTGTGGCCTTTAAGTCTTCAAATGTTCTGCAAGCACCTTGGTATGGCGATCATCACAAGAGTTTTAGGTAGTGATGTTAATATGATCAAGTACACAACCTTATTGGTGATATTGGCGACTAGAATGGAGGGCAAAATTACAAGAACAGCAGGAGAACCTGGTCTCCACTTATTAATGAAGAACACCGTCTTGGTTACCGCAAAGATTGATCCAGATAACTAAGAAACCTGCCTCAATTGACCTATCTTGTGATTTTCGACTTTGGTTGGTCGTTTTTATAATTTGCAACTACAATTTCCTGCCGCAGTAGGGTTTTTTCGTTATGCTAATTGCCGCATAAGATCTCGAGCTGAAGTGACAAACAGTTCAGGCTGGGTAATGGAAGGTTTTCTTTACCGAGTATGAACTTCATACTGTGAATAGTTACACAGGTTTGGGATGTTTGATTTTGTGGTTCAATTAAACACTTGGCAGTAAAGCTGTTCAAGAATGGGTCAATAATTTTAATGCCAAAATTGATTACATTATTTGGTTACTTTATAGGCGTGTTTATGAAGACTTACGTTGCTGGCTTTTAGGATTAACATTGTAAATGGATAAGTTGTGGTTTATCAAATAAGGGGTTATTTCAAAAAAGGGAGATTTGATCAAATTAAAGTCTTAATTGTATTGCTCGAAATGGTTGGCTTTAACCTTTCAGTAAAAGGAACTGTTTATGAAAATTTGGAAACACATTCTTCGATATTGATCGAGTATATTCCCTAAAGCCAAAATTCCATTGTAACTTTTGCACTTGTTAAAACTTTTACACAGTTATCTCAGGTAATGAACCAGCACATTTCTTACTCTCCTGAATTTGGTATAATCATAGTGGTAGGCCTCTGGCCGTTTTTTTAAAATTAATTTGTCAACATGTCAAAAATATTGCTGGGATATCATTCACGGTAGGAGTTGGCTAATCCAGGCGTGCGACCAGGCCAAAAAAAGTTGACGCTCCAAACATTCTCTACAGTACAGGGCCCGGTTGTTCAAAGGACGATTACCGCTAATCCTGCGTTAAAATTTAATCCGCTCTTTTGTTGGACATGTTCTGTTTGATAATTTTCGTTAAATCTTTTTAGAATAAAACCTTCCAATGTTTATAGGATATATCAACATAAAACTTTTAGCATTCTTTCCCACATTAGCAGTACTTCATCCGCAAAGTTTTCACTAATCCTGGGTTAAGCTAATCACCCTTTGAACAACTGGGCCCAGGTCTTGACAAACAGAATGATCGGGAGCTATCGAAATCGTACCGTCTAACAATGAATGATTTGCTACAAAGTTACAGGTTTTAAACTTGAAACTAGAAAAACAGTAAATTGTTTATGCAGGCTAAGTATGTACAGTTATCTACAAACCTGCAATGTAAATAGTGGAAATGAAACAATCTCACGCACTTTGGCTTAAACTTTGATCTTCCCAGGAACAAAACCCAAAAAAACGCCTTTCTGGGGATTAGAAAGGGAGGGGGACTGGAGTGCGAGAGAATTTCTCTCTCGACCCCTTCCTAAGCTCTCTTGCCCCAGAGTCTGAAATGCAGTCTACCTTTCAACTTCCTGCAAGGAACATAGTTGCAATGACAATTAACTAGCGACAGCTTCCATTGGTTGATTAAACGACAACGTAAGTAAACGAAAACTTGCATCCAAATTTGGATGCTCAACCGTAGAGCATGTACATGAAAACTGGACGTCAACTGCGATGCAGTTGAGGCCTGCACGTCCTTAAATTCTCTTTTTGCCGAAGCACTAACCTTAATACTTTAGCTCAACAGATCTCTAGATGCCATTAAAACTCAATAATACTCGACATAGTTTATCGCGTGTCATCAATTTTGCGGCGTTTTCGTAAACCTTTACGGTGCATCTTGGTACTATTCCTTTATCTTGAAGCGGCAAAATAGTAATAATTTCGTTATTACAATACGACTGAGAACACAGAACATGCAGATTACAATAAAGTACATAAGGTCTTCGAGGTAGCGATGTCGGATTTGAGCACGACGTAGGTAAAATTTGGCCCAACGTCAACTACTTTTGCTTTGTAGGTTAGTCATGCTCGCCCACTGAAAACCAGTGTATAAAGGTCAAGGTCAAGTCAACGTACGCGTATACTGCAGGATAATGTATATCCTTATATGAAGACAAGCCTGCACGAAGTATGTAGTGTAAGTATGTATTATCGGTCGTTAGGAGACAACTGCTGCTCGAATACGTTGCATATCGTCAAATGAGAATCTCAGTGGCTAAGCCTACAGTATATCAGACGAATTTCGTTATTCTCTCCACCATTTCGATATGCTTTTCACACGTTCGGTGATAAAACTGGATATCTGAAAAATAAAACATCATAGTCACTTGAAAGGCTACTAACCCTATAGGAGATAAACAAAAAAAAACGATGTGTAAATACAAAGTATATAATATGCATAAGGACAGCAAAAGAAGTTAGTTTGAGAGCGCGTTCAGATCACATCTCGTGTTACTATTACTGCTGCTGTAACTCTCGCTACTACGATAGTTGGTTAACACGGAACCAAAACAGAAACCGACAGATACATTATTATGGAACAATCCCCCAGACAGATTAAGAAAACAAAGAGCAAAAAAAACAGAAAAACAACATTCCATTAAAAGTTAAGCAACAAACGTTGTTGAGCCACGCACCGGAAAAACCGATAAACGGGTGCTTTTGATTAGAGTGATTTACATCAGATTCGGTACATGAAAGTTTCCACGTTTAAACAAGGTCTTAGAGCGTGACAGCGCGTTCAGCTACGTCTGTGTAAACGCTTGTTTACAATGGCGGTTTTTTCCGGCGATTTTTTCTCATCCTGATGGATGTGAATGAATATATCGGACCCACCTGGATGATCCGAAGAAATGAAGCTCATTAAATATACGGAAACCATCTTGCTGTGACCACTTCCAGGGACTACGCTATATAGTTTACTACAGGAAAAACAGACTTTTCGGGCATTAGACCAATTTATTATTCACAAAACACATTTACCTCAAGAATCATGACAATCGGAAGATATATCAAGGTCTTTCGTCTAATATGAAATTTTCAGCAAAAATCCGAATAGAAAAGTGATTCGTTTCGAACCAGAATTTTCGACTGCAAATCTTCAAGTATGAAATCGGTACCTAACAAGTGGTATTGGCGGCAGGCAACTGGAAGACTTTCCTTTACCCGTAATGTATTTATATGAACGCTATAAAGACTTTCCATTTCCATTTCGTCCAATTTTTTGACTTTGATGATCATTTATTAGCGTATCAGCGTATGTTCGAAGAATTCTCAGTACAGTCACAGTTCCCACCATTATTAAACAGTATTAAAACTGAAGTAAATTATTTAGACGACTCATAAATTTTAGTCATGTTCCACATTATTGCTGAACAAATTATACTATTGCTTTGAAATACCATTACGCTGTATGGGTACTTTGCCTGAAGGTAGGTTTTCTACTCTACACTGCAGATGCAAACACAAGATGCTTGAAAACTGGCTCCAATATGTTTGAAAAGTCTATGAAAATTTTCTGGGTATATCCACGCACTGACAGCAAGCTGATGTTCCAGAAATTATTTGAATTGTATTAACATTGTTATAAACTCAAAGAAATGTACGTTAGGTGTAACCCAAAGCACAGCAACGTTTGCTTTGTTGTCCAATTTTCAAAATTGAATTTGAAGGATTTCATTTTTTCCCACTCAGTATTGAGGACCATACTTAGATATTCATATTATACGTTGAGACTGCTGGGAAACTTTATGGTGTTATGTTTCAATTTTACTCTTGCAAACAATACAAATTGCTGGGTTAGATTTGCAGTAGATATAAATATTTAGTCAACTCTTAAAATTAAGTTTTAACATGGCAAGGTATGTTACTTCTCAAAATCAATGCTAATCTTCACGCTCACTTTGTTCATATAATGAAAAACTAATTCGTCTGGAAGTAATTTTTTTGCAATACAAACGTTCCAAAGCTTTGTCCTGTTTACTGCAGTTTTTACAGCTATAGTAGTACAATTAATGATCGAAGTAAATATTCTTTCAAAATTTTATCAGCCAGCTTATTTTGAATGTGTAATTAGTAATGCATGCTACCCCATATGGTTAACTCAAACTAAATTTTGGTTGAAACTGAGTTAAAAACATCTCTGTGCTACTAAAATATTGTGCTGTTACGTTATACTTCCCTCAGTGCTTCTAGTTAAGTGCCAAGTAAAGTATATACAACATAAATTAATTTACAGCCACTATCATGTGTGTCTTAATGTTCAATTTCATTGTATAATTTTACATATTTCATGAATGTTTTCTACAGTATTTTTCTTTTCTTTTTTCCGTTGGATAAACGTCACATCAGGGCCGTTTACACGAGAAAATAAGCCGCGGCTAACATAAGCTTAGGCTAAAATAGGCCTCAAACAGTGCATTTATACGAGCGTTTTCGGGACTTAAATTAGCCGCAGCTTATTTTGGTTTACTTCACTGAAGGCCATTTATACGAGTGTTCGCGGCTTAGTTTAGCCTAGGCTTATATTAGCGGCGGCTTATTTTGGTCGTGAACAACTTTACTGAAGACTATTTATACGAGCGTTCGCGGCTTATTTTCTCTTGTATAAACTGCCCTGATCTCTCTATTCTAGAAAATGTAGAAAACAAAAAAATTGTGTTACAAAAATACCTACCACTTCTGAATGACCCGTTTAGTGCAATATACAAATATGTGATGCTTTTCTGCATATTTCTGGCATCCCCTTCCACTTGTGATGCTCTACGACAGTTTTCATAGCACGCAATTCGGCAATAGTATTAAAAGAACAACTATTTGGCTAAAATGAAGAGTTAAATATTAAGTATGGTTGTTCTTTAGTAGATATCCTTTAAAATCCTGAAGAGAAATACTTTCTCGACGCTAAATTGTAATAAATACCACACTTTCACACAATAATTTTCGGTGTAAATACATTTCATATCCTCACTGAGACAAAATCAGCATGATCTTGTCGTTTGGGAATGGATATGCCAGGCAGATCTAAATATACTGGAGCCAGTTTGTGCGAATAGATTCTTTATTAGAATTCCAGTGATGTCGTATTGGCATCTACTATGGAAGAGCAAACATTCCTTTAAGGCTTTATTAGGCATACATATATCTGTGCGAGACAAGGTATTTCTTTTTTCTTTCGGTTAAACAACAATCAAACCATCATAAAGCATTAATGACATCAACGACTGAATATTCCATGAAAATATACAGCGATAAGCCGACTACGAAAGAAAGATATAAAACACAATGGCTTACCAAAGTCTATAAAAACGGCTTTCCAAACACAGTATGACTAACAAGAAGTCCTTCAGCACGTCAATACTACTGTCCGTGACCAATTCCATGCTTGGCGATTTGAAGATCACTCGAAATATGGAGTTGCGAATCCCATTTCCCAAGGTTTTTCGTCTAAAATCAATGTTCTTAGTCTAAAATCCTTGAAATATCTTCAAGTTCAGATGATAATTGGAATGACATGGTTTTATGAGCAGAAAACTGCCTTAAGGCTTAAAAACATTCTTTCGTCTATAACAAAACTATGTAGCGTGGTCGCAGCAAGATGGCCGCCGCATACCTTAATGAGCTTCGTTTTTCGGGCCGGATTGTTCGATCCAGTCTTTTTAGAGATCAATGACCAGACCAGTTGCGCAAAGCTTTATGATTCGGTAAATGATACTGATATTTGGTAAAGGAAATTTGCGATTGTCGGAATGATATATTTTAAGATCCAATCGAGACCAGTTGCGAAAACTTGCAACTCTAGGGCCTCCGGCTAGAATCGAATCCGGGACCCGGGGAGTGTCGACCAATTGAAGACATAGGCCCTAAAGCTGCAAGTTTTTTCGACTGCTCCCGGCTGGATCTTAAAATAGATCAGACCCTCGAAAATTTCTTTCACCAAACATAAATATTTTTTACGAGTGTATGTAAATGCCAAAAATTTAGGGATCACGCGTTAGGATGAGAGAAGTCGTAAGTACATGGGCCTTAACGGCGACGGCGCGCGTGTCAGACGATCCATGATGCCTTTGTAATTTCAAATTATTCATTTTCGTTGTGTTGGATGAAAAGGTCTATTGAAAGAAAACGACTTCTCTGAATCAAAGACGTCATTTACCTAACCTTTCTATTTTTGTTATGAATATAATTGCCCAGCAAATAATTTTTAAAAAAGGCGTAGTGAATGCATCACGACTCATGAGTTTTATCACAGCTAACGTTTTGTCAAATGCAATAAAAAATTATATTTTAACTCACGAGTCGTAATGCGTTCACTACGCTTTTTTTAAAAATTAATTGCTGGGCAATTATATTCATAACAAGGCTTCCCTTTCCGCCTGGCACCTCTGTGGCAACTTTCTATTTTCCACCAGAGCCTACCGACAGGTTAATTTCGTTATTCAGAATTATGGAGTAAATACCTGCTTAGCCTTCTCTTGTGGTTGGCAATATGACAAGATCCGAAGGGTGGTGTCATAACTTTTTGACACACTATGTTTTACGTCCGTGACAATCTCTAAAAACGTGAGGTTAAATACAAAATATCAAAGACGAGTAAAGCAGCTAAAATGTGTTAAAGATAACATTAAAATGATCGTTACCGATCAATAGGTGGTGTGCACGTTACGTCATGGCCGTCATGTTGGATGAACTTAACGAAGGTTTTTCTTTGTTTGCAATTATAATTTCATCCAACATGGCGAAAAAATCTTTGTCCTTTGAATCTCGAGAGATTGGTTGCACATCACCTGTATTGTAAGGCATGTGGTAGCTTAGCGTGTGCAGATCTCAAAGCGCATGCTAGTCAAGCTTGTAGACCCAGAAACGATTTTTGAGCCCCTGATGCGAATCAAACCTGTAATCCCCTGACCGCCGGTGAGATGCTCCAGCCATCAAGATGCACGGACTCAGATAGTAGAGCGAAGGTTATTTATTGTACTAGTTCGTGACTGACATGTGTACGGCTGATTGTGGTCTCGACATGTCAAGTCAATTAACGTTAAAATGATTGTTATGGATCAATATTGTAAAGCATGTAATAGTTTGGTGTGTGTAAATCATACTGAGTGTTTTCTCAAGCTAAATCAGAAAAGTTCTCTGAGCCCCTGGCGGAAATCGAACCTACAACCTTCTAACCGCCATACAGTAAGTAACCTTTCCTCTAACATCTCAGTCCGTGTACCTCAACGGTTATAGCATCGATCTTACCAACGACCAAAAGGTTACGTGTTCAACTCCCGTCAGGGTTAAACAGCTTGAGGAACATGCGCATTAAGATAACATGTCATTGACATCTCATTTAATAGCGAGATTGCATCGTGGAAATTTTCCTGGAAAACGTTCAATAGCAGATTTCATTGTAAATCACATAGTGGTAAGCCTCCAAGCTCAGAGCCATTTGTTCCGCTCTATAAATTCCAAAGGAATTACGGCAAGGAAACCATAAATTGTTTTTAGGGTAGAATCCCACAGAATTATGTCTGCGCATGCTCCAGACTTCAATAGGACGAAGTTGAATCTGAATACTACCTTATAAATTTTCCCTTGCAATTCAAAAGATGAACATTTGTTAAACGATTTCATTAGTTTCGTAGAGTTGCGTATACCACAACTGGTCCCGGTTCGGTCTGATACTCAAAAAATTAGCTTCCTCTTAATATAGTCTTAATATAGACCCAAAATCGTTTCAATTACTAACCAGTACTTGAACTGGGATTCTCGTAATATTTTTTTACTTTCTTCGCAGCATCGTGACACCTCTTTCCCCAATTTTCAGCAACTCGTTGAAGAATTTTGGGTGCGGCTTCGTCGGAATGAGCATCTTTTACTTTGCCACCTTCAGAGTTCGGCTGTGTTCTGTTAAAGACGATAAAATATAGAAGACGCGAATGCTTTACATGTATCTTAAGTGAATTTAACCCTGTCCTTGCAAATATTTCGCATGCTATTTCACATACAGTATGAATCAACTTTTTCACATGTGAAAATGTTTCAATTCCACTTGTGAAATAAATTAAAAATTAAAAAAATTAAGAACAAAAATTTCACAAGTGAAATACATATATTATACACACAGGTTACAGATTTGAAATTTTGAACCAATTTCATTATGTGAAATGAGAAAATTTTCCAACATGTGAAATGTTCCAATTACAATGTTTTTTTTTGTTTTTTTTTCCCACATGTGAAATAACCAATGGAATTTTCGGAATGGTAAATTTCAACGAGCTGTTTTCCAAGACTTGACTACATAATATGCTTCTTGCACAAACCAACTGTCCATCAGTTAAACCCTGTTAGAGGGAGGTTCAGTCTTACACGATAGTTATCCACAGGGTTAACATTAGTGTTTGGATTAGAGTTAGGGGTCATCGGTGCACGGGATCGTAATTTATTGCTGGGGATGAGTGACTAAGCTTCACTCCTAGGGGTCACTCATCTTACTGTTTCCTACGTGCACATGAAAACCAAGTTAGGTGTTTTCAATGAATATGAACTAACCAGGACCATGGAGGAGATCTGGGGATGTGACCGTCTCCTCCAGTTGATACCGGTCTTTGGATAGGAGTATCGAAACAAAGTAAATTTTGCGGCCAAATGTTTTCTGGTGTTATTACTGGTCGTTCACTCTTTATTTTATAAAGCGTTTTCACTTGACGTCATAGCGGTTATATTGATGTTACCTGACAAACGAGTTTTGACCATCTCCTTTTGTAATCAGCTATTGGTTGACCAGGGAGGGAAGGGTAATCTATTTATAAAGAGAATAATTAACGTATGTCATCTCTGCAAATACATATCTAAGTTTTCTTGACATATGTTAATTATTCTATGAAGATGTTGTGTTAACAACGAAACGTTAGAACTCTACTAAATATTATGATTCGCTATATTCTTGACTCACAATGGCTTTTATCAAGATATTATGTGGCGCTTTGATATTTATTATTAGATCTCCTTCTGTTAGGTACATGAACATGGCCACCATGCCCTTTGTCATTTGAATCCCAAGGCAACGAGTGAAAGTGCTCTATAAAAGAAATACCTTATGTTGTTTTGTTGTTTGGGTACTGTGATACAATGCGTGTTTGTTTACGCTTTTCTCCAGTCTCACAAAATCCCGCAGGTATTTCTTTATTCAAGCACTGTCCATTCTGAGAAGAAAAGTACCGTAGCAATCGTAACTTTGTAAAAATCTTACAGAGCAGGACAGTATAATGAAATGATTTGACAAACGAGCGAATTAAATTTAAATTCTCTAGTTGAGGTGGTTTTTCACGTCTAAAAGAAATTTGTAATCTTCACCACTGGTTAATTGTAAATGGATTTCTAGCCATTTCAGTGGCCTCCAAATTAAAAATTTCCGGGGTGAATATACCCGAGACATAAAAACTGCCTTAAGCTTATGCAATAATGTTCATGCCCTCTCTAGTGTAATATCTGCTCCACACACTCTGATGAAAGCATAAACAAGGGAGATTACATTATTGGGCTCAATGATCAGGCAAAGGTTGATGCCACTCTAGATTACAAAGATTCGAACGAAACTTGAATAGTTACCACTCATCACCCAACATTTCCCATTTTCATAAAAATCTATTTACTGTTAGGTAGGTGCTCCATCTACTGTACTTCAACCGTTATGGAATAGGACTCTCAAAGAAACGGCAAGTTTGGCCAGAGAATTTCCGAATTGTTCGCTGTAGGTAATACAAAAAGAAAGTGACCTTAGCAGATGCCTACATACACATTCTGGAGTGTAAAATAGGCAGCTCAAAGAATACCCATACGGATGACTTTTCTCTGAACACTTTCATCAGTATTAGTGACCAGTCATTAAATATGAAGTGGATTTTCCGGATCTTTCACTTATTATATGGTAACTATTTAAAGTTCCTTCTTTATAAATTTTTAACAATCTCAAGGCCCCCACAACCTCCCAACATTTTAACATTAAAGCTCAAAATGTGGTTTTGTTACGGGCATGGTGTTTATTTAATAGGTCTTTCACCTACAAGCAGCTGAACCGGCCATTTTATTATTTTACTGTCTAAACCCCAGATTATTTTACACTGTCTAATGATGTCTAGACAATTTTACTTATGAAAGGTAGACCCTTAGATGTCAATGGGTTAAAATTGGCATAGAAGAGACTGAGTCCTTCCTATTACTTTAATTTTTAACGAATGAATTTTTCCATCAACCAACAACTCTACCACTTCTTGTGACTGTTAGTTTAAAAACGTTTTTGTTGTTTGCATTAGACAGTTTGAAAAAGATCGAAACTGTCACTAATTATAGAAATATTTTTACATACTTTTTATCATTTTTATTCGCGACTATGTTTAATTCCTACTATGTTTATACAATAGTTAATAATTACTGTTGATTAATGTGAAAATCAGTTATAAAATTAAATACGTGAAGCGTTTGTAAGAAGTGTCCATCCTTCTGCACCCTGTTTAAAAAAAACTGAAGACCCCTTTTCATAAGAGATTTTTTGATATCCCCATCCCAATATAGAAAATCCGCAGGATCCCACTACTTTCTCCTCCATAACCCGGTTCCCTATTTAATGACAGGTCCCTTAATACCGTCTCTCCCCCGAAATACAATTTTATGAGTGTTCTATCTTATACCTTAATTTAGAAACCAGAACTAATTGTCGGTAATTGAATAATCAATGTTTACATGACTCTTTTCTATATACAGCCATTCCATGGAGACTGCTGGCCAGTGAAAGATAATGTTTGTTGGGTTCCAGATGAAAACGTTATTGTGTGTTCACTATTGTGTCTGTATGGCTTCCATGACAATTTTGGCAACAAAGATGATGTATATCTTGTGTCTTTGGAAACCCATATTTAGACATTTTGCTGTATAATAACAAATTACTGGTTGCACATACTAAAATGAAAGTACAATTTTTGCAATCTCCACATACAAATACATCATAGTGCAAATTTTGATGAACATACCATGAACGGGTATGAAGTTACCAGTCATACTGTTAAATGCGATAGTGGTGAATTTGACACTGGCCACACCCACTTTTTTTAGCATTTTAGGCTATATTTCAAATTGCGATATCTCACAAACTATTGAAGCTAAGATGCTCAAATTTTGGACTTTTACTATTCCCACATAATATAAATTACCTACAAAATATAAAGAAATTTGGAGAGGTTGAGTGTCATACCAGTGTTGAAATGGCATGGAATTACCCTTTGATATTTCATTCTCCAGTGGAATATCTAATCTTATACCAATTTTCAGAAAGAACAGAAGAAATTCAGCAATGAAATCTTAAGAAAATGTGTTTTAAATGTGATTACCACCCTAGCAACCGGAAATTACACAATTTGACAAATATCTCACATTTATCATGGTTCGTCTACAGTTAGACACACTTTTTACCAAACTTAAAACCATTTTAAATATAGAAATGCCCATAAATGGAGACTACTAATTGCATCTGTAAATTTAGAAACTGCAGGGAACCACCTTAAGTTATGATTGAAAACTGGTACCAGAGGGCCTGGTCTCTCTGCTCCATAGGACTCAACTGTTGCCAACTTCCAAAGGTGTTTTGAAAGAGTTTTAGTGATAAATGGTGGTAAAATGACATTAAAAATGATATATTGCAAAACCTTTAACTAAAACAAAATTTACACAGTACTTTTTGACACTTGGATAACATACTAAAGTTGACTTCTCACCTTGTAACTGATATGCACATGTATGACAGCCCGGATCATGTTACTTCAGAGTATGTAGATGTATGTATTTACTGTATTTTGTTAGTTAGATACTTGGCCTTAAAGAGAGGATAACTTCAAGCACCTCAGTGACAAAGCTTTCCCCACATATATTGCAGAAAATATTCTGAGATTAAATTTTGACATTGTAGCTGATGGTGTAGATGATAGCATGATTTATGTGACAAAATTAGAGGGTGCTATTTTTTGGAACCAATGAGCATATTTAGTATTAATAAATTTTCTGGGTTGTATACAATTCAGTGAAATAACCAAGTTATAACATAATTATAGATTTAGTTCAAATGGACATGAAATAAAAAAACTTTTATTGAAAATTTAGCTGTACTTGTTTGAAAACTTAATATTTAAAATAAGCGTTTAGATACAAAGACAAACTGAAATAATGAAAATATAAAGAAATTCACTATTGTGCAAAAAAAAGAGAACCTGTTTATTACCAAGTGACAGAATTGTCCATAATCAACCTTCAGATATTACCATAATTACTTATTCTGTTGCCATAATATTCATGGGTCAATTTTGATTGGAAAAAATCTTTAGTCTACAAGGCCAAGGTATTGCAATATCACAAAATTAACACTGCAGCTGCAAAATTTTAATTTTTTTCTTATGTGTCATTTCTGTGGAACAACTGTATAGAGAAAACACAGCAATTTATCCTGATTTAATGTAATGTTCACACATCCTACCTTTCAATGTCATTTTCTTTCTTATCAGTGACTTGCTCATCTATGAAGATTCCAAGGAAAGGATGGAGGTTATGTATGGAAGAGGCCTCGTCTGCTAAAAGCAGGACAGCCATAAGAGAATATAGCAATGTGAGAAGTAAAAATAAAACAATATCTTCAAAAAGACAACAAACTATGGGTAAAATCAAATCTAATACAGACTAAACTCATGAAAATATTAAAAATCAATATTTCACTGTTGTGCTATAAAAAGTTGTAGTTAACCAGTCTCAGGCATTGGTAACTACAGTACATACAAGCTTGAGCATGGCATCCAAATCTCCCATTCAAATATTTAAAAAAAAATAATGATAAATTAGAAAGTTAAAAACAAATGCCCGAAAGTTTTTTTTAAAAAGAATAATAATAAAAATAAATAAAATTTGTCAGTCAAATATATTACTATTGCTGCACTGAACTCCTATGAAACCAAAATTTGGCATGCCCGTTTTTTTTCCCAAAATGTTAATGGAAGGTTCGAACAACCATACCTGAGTCTCTAACAAACTGGCTATAAATTTAGATAATATAAAGAAAATGGTATTATTTCTTAGTAGATATAAATGAAATCTCTCTGAGCCTACAGCTGATATGAATTTAAGTGAAAATTAATGACAAATTTACTTAAAGTCGAAAGAAAAAATAAGAATATTGTTGAACCTTACATAAACATGAAAAGATCATTTGCATATCACAATGTTTATGGAATATTCTATATACTACCCCTGACAATTGAGAGGTACTCTGAATTTCTAGCAAAATTACACTTTGACAACCTGAACAATAATTTCACACAGCAACACTACAACATTTTACTAATACCATATACAGTAGCTAACCATTTTATAAATTTAAAAACTTGGCTACTATTTTGTTGATTCAATCACAATAAAAATAACAAATCTCTGTGATGGGGTGCACTCTACATAAACTCTAAGTTGGAGATACTGTATGCCAAGGCTTACTGTACAAACAATAGGATTGCATAATGTTAAAAAATTGTGTGGGTGGGGAGAGCAACAGCTATGCAGATATAAAGCAATTTCAAACAGTCTGGTTTGGTTTTATCTGACATTATCATCTGTCTTTGAGGTGCTATTTAACAAGTTTAAAAAGATAAAAAAAAATCTTTACTTAGCAAAACACATAAGGGAAACCAGTAAAAAACTTACACCCAGATAATGCTTTCAAAAAGATTACACATAGCATGTGTCAGATAGGTTTGAGATATTTTGCCATGTGCAGTGCTATGAACTTGTATATGTAAGCTAGTTTATCTTGTATGTCGAGTATTTTTAACTTGCAAGTCCAGGCTGAATATTTCTGATATCCAGTGCATGGAATGCGGCCTGATTTCTTCCTTAACATACAAAATACACATAGACAGAGATTTTTCTAAATTGAATGGGGCTGGTCCGTTCAACATATTTGGGTGTATAACTATTACTATCAGATTAGTCACAAAACATCACTGATTCAATGTTATGGTTGACTTGAGGTTCTGTATTCTATGATTGTAAACACTCAACAATATTGTATGTACAGTGACTCAGCATTTTTAGTTTGTTTTATTTATGTAGCTGGGAGTGTCTTTCTCATCTCTAACACATCTTATATAATGTCACTATACATAGAGGGTGAATGTTATTTGAACTGCTTAATCCCCAGTCTGTTTGTTCACTTGGACTGCTAGCAAACTCTACCTTTCCTGTAAAATGCATTTGAAAACAACATCGCACCCACCAAAACATAGCATTCACTGATCTGCTGCTTGTCTAGACATAAACGACTTCAACTACAAAAACGTGCCGAAATACACTGACCTCCTTCACGTATGATTATCTCGATGCCTTGAGTGGGAATATTTTTCACTTTCTTGGAGTCAGCATACTGCAAAGGAAACCACAAAAATACAGTGACGAAACAATGTGTTGTGGTACAGTACCTGTAAAAGTAAAGGTGAAGTACGAACAACAAAATTGCTGCAGCTTGAATCGCAACGTTGCAGAGGGTTTGCAGATGGCAGAAATGACTTCCAGTTTTCGCAACGTCTTGTAGCAACATGTGACATAAATATGTGTAGTTTAACTATCGCACAAGCTAGTAGCAATACGTACAACATTTTGGCTAACTTGCAACGCAACATTGTCATGAGACAAGTTGTAGCTATTTTTGCTTGCATTACTTCACCTTAAGTATTTATTAAAACCACAAGGTTTGAACCAGTGTGAGATTGTGCGAGAGGTCATTTCAACGTCCTAAAACTACGTAATCTGTAGTGTTATGTTACTGTACCTTATTTAAACGCAGTATACTAATCCCTCGACATATTCGTTGTTCATTTTGACTTTTTTCAGTGTGTTCTTTGCCTTGTTTTGTCCATATACCGATGCAAGTCTCGCTCCATTCTGGAGTTCCACTCGGTTTCTTGCGACGATGTTTGTGACTATCCAAGTTGTCATCCGCCATTTTGTCCAATAACTTTTTAACGTGTAGGGAGACTACGTGGAGATTTAATCGAGGTGTCCTCGGGAGACTGGACAGGAACTCTTCCGCGCAGGTCAATATCTCTGTCCATTTCCATGTAGGTATCGTCGTTCACAACCACTACTATGTTTATTCCGGATTTTGTCCAAGACAAATTGATAAATAAAATCACCAGGTGCAAGTTTAAATTTACGTCGTTATCACATTATTAAAAGTGACAAAATAAGCAAGCAAAAAAAGCTTCGTCTCTGTTCCTCCCCCTCTATCCCTTGGAGGGGACAGTGAATTCAACTGAACAGATCAGAGGCTAAGTAGAGTTCCACCTAGACCGGTACCCCGTAACTTCGGCTCTTAAATTCTGGATCTGTTGCTTGTTTTAGTGTATAGTCGCAAAAGAGTCAAACAGCCTTTCGTTTGGGAGTTCTCTTCAATCACTCAGGATCTCATATTGAATGAACTAAGCTAAAATATGTTATTGATAAGTGAGAGCTAAAGGGTCAATTTATTGTCGAATTCTAAGCATAATCTCATCCTTAACTACACATGATACAATTCAACACCCATCCCCAACCTAAAATAGTTGAATTTAAGAGCTTTTTTCAATACATAATGTAAATGCATAATTGATAGTTTTTGTAAAAGATCGGGAATAATCAAATGTGATTTAGTCTTTAAGTCAAAAATAGCGTTAAAATGATGGATTTAATTGAATATGAAGTGAACTTTTTTAAGCTAGAGTGTTTTAACAGAATTTAGAACCCTGGTGCAAGATGAAGGAGTAGCTCCAATTAACCTAATTTAACTATAGCAGAAAAAACCAGAAATTCGCTATCATAAAATCCACACATTAATTCCTATTCCAAACTTCGACAACACGATATCATCGGCGTGAAACGTAAAGTGATATTAAGGTTATCGTACACCCTCGTACACCGTAAGCATGCTTTCGGTTAAATGAAATCGTGCCTCAAAGATTCATCACATATATTTGAATTATACCTCATTTAAAAGCTTATAAAATTTCATACAAGAATATACCAGAAGTTTTCTGTTTAGTTAACATCTCGAATTTGCGCAGTGTCGTTTTCTAGTCCAGTGAGTTAGCACTCCAGGGGTTCCAACTTTAGTACAATTTAATGAATTTGAGATCTGTTTTCTTTATAGGACGCCTGGAGACTTTTACTACAAAAGGGTGTCGGCGTTTTTCGAAATTTTTAAAAGAAGGGCGTCGAAAACAATGTGCGCTTATAATTTCTACTTACGTGCACTGGCGATTTCATGAAAACTAACAAAACTATCTAACGGAAATGAATTTTGACAATAGCCGATACTTTTTGGGTTCTTGGTTGGGGCTGATCAGTAAATATATCCAACTTATATAAAGAAAAGTCGATTTGGTTGGTAAAATAAGCCGAATTTCCTGAAAAGAGACTTAGTAGAATTTGATTTTTCAGTATCTTCAAGGACGGAGGAGCTTAACAGGCGTCGATGATTTAAATCAGTCCTTCCGTTTTCTCATAAAAATACTGTATGTTCAGAACCGTTTATTGGATTTCATATCTTGCAGAAAACTGTCATTGAACGGATGTAAAAAATGTTTCCAATAGCATTGCGATTTTTCATATATTCTGCTGTCATCTAAATCTCTTGTCAGTTGTGGTCAATAAGCTTTTTTGGAGTTCTCTTTTGAAAAATTTCCTCAGTTGGTAAACACATTTTTCTAGTTCTCTGGCTTTCTACCCCGCCTCAGTACTTGAAATTTGTTTGATTGTCCTTGATCGCACAATCGTATTATACACTTGACAGCTGAAAATAAATTTACTCGCTTCCCTATTGATAATTGAAACTACATTGTATGTATGAAATATGGTGAAAACAGAGAATGATTTAAAGACCCAGATATGGTGAGCCTGATTAACCCTCCTAACCTGACTCTGATGATGACTTCCATTGATTTCGTCGAAAAGCCAGTCAGTAAACCAACAAAACTCAACCCTTGGTACCACAATACAACATTAGATCGTCAGTTTGTCCGAGCAGTATTTCCAAGTTTAAGTTTAATGACCACTTGTAAATCCAGAAATTATCACTTGGTTTTGATGCTGCCACACTCACGTACATTATTTCCTGATTAACTGCATTACGCTTCTCTCGCTACATTGTAAAGCTGCACATTTTTTTCTTTTGCTGGCCTTACTGGCACGCCATCGGTTCATTTCATTATTCGACGATTTATCCCGCATTACTAATTAATTATTTTTGCGTTGACTGGTTACTTTCAGCAACAAAGTAGCGTTAAGTCATCGGCTGGATTTTATGTACATACATATATATATATATGTAACTACAGACGGAACCGTTTCGGCCTTTTGTTTTGAATTTGATCTGTACGGCATTACGTAACCCGACGGT
>JBAHVQ010172292.1:1315-18320 GCA_036872915.1 Nanipora kamurai
CTTCGCTCGAAACGTCAGTTTTTGTAGATCTAGGTTCCCGCAGTTTCCCAACCCTTTTGGTTTTCTATTTTTGGTACATACGGTTTTCGAGAGAGAGAGTCCCAACGGAGAAGGATCACTAGGTTGTCAAAGAGAGGCAGTGAACCCATTTGATATCGGCACATGTGAACTTCGGAAACGTGGCTACGGAAGCGTACTAGTAACTAGGCCCAGAGTAGTAGTAGAGCGGAGTTAAATATTTCAATATAACCCAAAACGAAGTTAGGAAACGGGAAAGTAGTAAAATGGAAGTTTGGATTGAAGGCTCTTCTCTCCGACAAAGGGCCTTCGTTCGAAACGTCAGTTCAACTATTCTAAAATTTCGGCAGTCCTAACCCTTTGGAATACTTTAAATATGTCAAGCTAGGCCTAGGACTCTTTGCTCACGTAATTTTTAATTTCATTTTTAGTCGTCGCAACATTCAGAAGTGTTTTTCAGTGCCTTGGATTCTCTGGTGCTGCTCAGCAAAGTTGTTGAAGCTGAACTGAATCCGTACCTGAAGGGCTTAATGGCGATGGTAATGTCCGAGTATTTTTTGAAATATTTTAACTGCTCCGTGGTCAATGATTTAACTACCACAGACTTACTTTAGAAGGTTAAACACCCCAATATGCTCTCTTGCTTTCAGGCATTTTTAGCCTTATGGTTATTACTGAAAGCTAGTATCTTACACTTTTTAATGGTCTTGTTAATCTATTTAAAAACATTCGAGGAGGATACAAAAAAATATGGATGTTGTAGATGTTGTTGCTCTCAAGTCTTTCAAAATTTGTGAGCTCACGAAGAACACCCGTTGTAGAAGGGAGAAACAAAGTATACAACATTCTCTCTACAAAATTATGTCATTCAATTTCTATACGGTGGTTTCTTTTTGCATTAAGAATATACAAAGAGAAATTTCTTGATTCTGATATGGTAAGAGCGGTGCTGTTTTGAGGAAATACAGTGCGGGAAAAAGGAAATACAGTGCAAATTTCTTGAGCCAGACACCCAGTCAGAAACCATGAAAATTAAAAAGAGCCGGTCAAAATGTACCTCTCAGCTGCGGAGAAATTAAATAGAATTACGACAAAAATGACCGGCATTTTAAGTAGATTCCCTTTGCGAGCGGTTTTGGTTACTCGCTTCCATGTAACTGATTGGTAATAGCATGATTTCTCTTGTAATTTGGAAAACATACACTCGTGAGGTTTTCAAAGACCTCACATAGCACTCCCCGTTCGGACTCGTGCTATTTTGACAGTCTTTGAAAAACTCACTCGTGCATACTATGTAAAGTTTGTGGAACACCACGTTTTATTTTAGTGCTAGAAATCCAACGATTTTCGAAGAAGGACAGCCACTAAACAGCACATGGACGGCTCTGTTCGGTTAATTCTTGTACTCAGTTGTCTTTAGTTTTAGTTAATTAAAATTGGACTGTTGCTGTCTTGCGTGATTTCTAACAGTTGCTTCGTATACTATATATGACGTGAGCCAACGGGCCGTTGGCAATTGCTCTGATGAAGTCCTGAGTCAACAGGTCGAAAACTTAGCATTAAATAAAGCGTGGTGTTCCACAAACTATACATAGTATATCAATTATCACCATGCAAAACATTAAAGGATTGATCACTCGTGCGTGTTTTTTCCCACATTGTTCGTCTCCCAACCGTACTATTACTGTACCTATACAAAAAAGTCGTTCTCTAGACCTCCAATTCTGATAAATTATCGCAATAACCTTTTTTGCTACATAAAACACAACTTTTTATCGGTGTTTTTGCCACTGATAAATTTGATTGCCACCCTTGTTAGATTAATATTCGTGGAATTGACACATGTGTCAGTTATCATGGCTTGATGACTTATATAATATATACTTATACTGTAGGAAAAAGGTGTACTTTTTATATATTAAAAGAAAAATGAATGGATGCATGTAAATATGAAATCTATATCTCGTGTTGGACAGGATATGTCACTTGTTCGCTACGGTCACTCCTAAAATATGCTGATCAACACTCGAAATATATTTCATTTTCACACGTATTCTCTCGGTAATTTTTTTCATGTCTTCAAATTTGATTTGGATGTTAAGGGCTCAGTCTATTGCTTTCGCTTTTTAGTCTCATTACCAGTTCCTCAAATTTCTGATCACCCTTTGCAAGTTCTTTCAATATGGGTTCTCCAAAGGCGGGCCGTTGAGGTTTGCATCAAACATGTAAACTTTGTGGTTTTTGTCTATTTTTTGAAAGCTTTTCTTTCTCTGAATTTCCTTCAACAGGTATCAAGAAGAATGATGGACAAGAATAACAAACAGAAGATAATTATTGCACTGCAACAAATCGAAAAAAATGGAGGGAAGGTTGGTGAAGTACTGTTCATGATTTGAGAATAATAATATACTTTAATCTAGAAACTTAATTTGTTGTGGGTTATCGTCATCTATCCTGAACGGAAGACTTCAAAGTCCCCAAATCAACAAACCCTTATCAGTTTAAATACGTTCCTTCAAGATTTAAGGTGATGTAATACTGGACGATTTTTACTAACGATTTTTAACGCAACGATGTTGCACAAAGAATCGGTACGTGTAACATGGTGCTCGAGAACGATTTTTAATGCTACATTGTTGCGGCAAGGTTGTTGCGCAACTACAGTATAAACTGGCTTCAAATCCTCGCAACGTTATTGCTTCAATAGTAAGGTAATGTTACACGGGACAATTCTTAACGACGATTTTTAGCACAACGTTGATAAAAATCGTGGTTATAAATCGTCCCGTGTAACATTACCTTTAAGCTCTACTGATTTATTGCATGCAAGGTCGCCAAGCTCCTTTAACCCTTTCCTGACCGAGGACTTTCCCCTTGACGAGTAAAATCGTCTGGCGTTAGCCAGAGTAAAATACCGGTCACCGTAGGTCAATAAGGACCTATACGGCCAGGAAGGAGTTAATCTGCAGCATTCAAAATTTCCCTACAATTTTGGTATAGCCATGGAAATGTGCGTTCAAATGTCAAGTTTTGGGAAATAAAATTATATGCCAAGTATAGAGATTCGAACTGTCCTCATAGTCTGTGTTCGCTTCAGGATTATGGCCGGGGGGAAGCCAGGGGGCTGGTGCGCATGTCTGACTTTGGTATATTGTATGAGGAATAACCGGGAAGTTGACTTTTCATAAGTACGGGATCTTCCGTTATTACCCCCCTGTAACGAAACTACTACAATCTTAAATGCACATCTAGGCGAGAATTCCCACCCATTCCTTCCTTTCTTTTAGGATAGTTTGTCCATAATCAAATCAAAGATCCCGACTTATCAGTCTGTACTGAAGTAAAGTGTGGTTAACTTTGAAAGAAACTGAGCAAGTTTGAATGTACCATTAGCTGTCTCTCGCCAGAAGTCGAGACATGCAGCAATTATTGCGTATGAATAATCAACCGAAGTCCGTAGAATTTACTCGCCAGTAGGACAGAACCTCCGCGCTTTCCATACCGGAAATACTGTAAGTGGAGTGTAATAGGCGATCAGATTCCTTGTTCTTACGAAGTATTTTCGCTCTTAGCGTATTAACCCCTTGGTCGATTATCTAGCCCACTTTTTGGTATCGAAGCCGACGCGTACGGAAATGTCATTCGTCATATTTATATATACATACATGCGTATATAAAAACTGGGTAAAAATCGTTTTAAAAACTTTATTTTCCGAGTTTTCGGGGCAAGCCCCTTTATCAAGGTTTCAACATAATGTTTCAATATATTTATAAAGGGACTTGCCCCGAAACCTCGGAAAATAAAGTTTTTAAAAAGATTTTTACAAAGTTATTTGATTTGATATAAATGCCGTTTAACTTTGTGGTTGGAGGAAGGTATATATATATATATATATATATATATATATACACACACAAATGAATCACCGACCTTCCTCCAACCACAAAGTTAAACGGCATTTATATCAAATCAATATATATACATATTTCGGCCTTTTGGGCCTCATCAGTGTAGTGCTGATGAGCAGGATGAAGGTAACTGCTATTTACAATCCCCTTTGATGCCTTATAAAGTTGGGGCACACACACAGAGAGATGAATCACCCTCTTACAGGCATTTAGCCTGTAAGAGGGTGGAAAGCAAAATGTTTGAGACGTCTCGCTGATCTTCTTGAATGCCGAGAATGCACAGAGTGTTCTTTTCGGAATAAACGTAACCTTTGCAAGGTCGTCATGGATACAAATCTCACCAAATTCCTCGTCGATCATGAGTCGGAGTTGTGGCTGTCTGTTTTGGTCCTACAGAACCTGGACGACAAACGTGAAAGCGACACATGAGTTAAACTAACGGCAAATACATGAGAATCGTGGCGGTTTTACCACTAAATGCTAACCATCGAACAAAAAACACATTTTACGCTTATTGTTATAATACGTCTGAAGAGCTGTTTGGAAAGGGCAGTTTTGAAGACTTTTTTTAATGATATTAAGCTCCTAATATGCCTGATACAAGCTCTGCAAAGAAGTTATTTGCATGTCCAGGAGTTGAAGCGAGCTTTTGAATGCTTCATGATGGATTTCGTTTCACCATCAGCTTTGCAAGAATCTTTAGACGAGTGGCAAAAAATGCACCCTCGGAGCGAGCAGGTGCAGATTTGCTTTTGGACCGATGTCAATTAAGTTCTAATTATGCATCGATGACATCAGCATAGAAAAAAATCAGATAATTGAGACGTCCTCATTGGTCGGCGTCATTTTTGCCTGGGGCGTTTACGTTGTTTCTGACAATGTATTACACTTACGTATTTTACAATCAATAAGGCTTGAAATATCCTCGAAGCTGCTGTAGTCAATGTACGTTCTATACAATAAGCCTCAAATCGAAGCAGTAATTTGCACGAATGTGGCCAAACTGAAAACGAATTTGCCCAACTCAAAAAAAGTGGGAAAACTTCATTCACCGCTTTTGTACTGGCAACCAGCCATTTCCCAAGCCCTAATTTTAATTATCACTCATGACCACTTTAACGCTGTCAACATTATTTAGCTTTAGTTTTATGGCAATTGTACATCAGGAATGAAGAACTCTCACAGATATGTGTGGTTTTTGTAATCATTATCTTAATAGCGTTTTCTAAGTATTAAATTATTTTTCTACCTTAATCAGGATCTTATTTCTGTGATCTTAAAGACTTCATACCTCGTTGTAGTCTATACACACAAAGTAGATAGAACTGATAGTTGGACTCGTAAATGTTAAATGGTTGGCGAGGCCGAACATTACGCAAACCTGGAATAAACTATTTCTGTGCTACCCACGGGAATCGAACCAGAAACCTATTCTCTACCTTTTCTGGATTTCTGCGCCATAAATGGGAATCGAACCCTAAACCTTCGGATGGCCGGTGAGACGCTCTAATCTTTGAGCTTCTAATACTTAGATGGTGGGCTAATGCGGTAAGCTCGATGGTTAAAGCGACTCACCGGTCATCAGAAGGTTGCGAGTACGACTTCTCTTCTGGGGCTCAGATATCGTTTTTAAGAGATTACGAGCTTGACAAACGTTTTCATGTCCTCCGAAACAACACCGTATTTTTGTAACGGATAAACTATTTCGATATCCGACGTTTTAACTTCAAACACAAAAGTCATCTTCAGAGACGTTGGAAAAGTCACGTGGCGTGCCTGTCAAGATGGCGTTGGCGTCCTGTTGGCGCGACTTTTCGCGTGGTCTTCCTCTCGTGGCTGCCTCGTTTCACGCACTTATTCAAGACTAGTGAGAAATCGGAAACGAGGCAACCGCGAGAGAAGACCACGCGAAGAGTCATGCCAACAGAGGTGTCCACACCGACTTGAAGGCCAAGCCACATGAGTTTTTTTACGTTTCTGAGGATGGCTTCCTTACAGGAAGCCGAAACGTCGGACGATGAAATAGTTCATAAATTTCAATTATTGTCAGTGATCGGTTCAAAACCAGGGCCCGGTTGTTCAAAAGGCGATTAAATTAATCCTGGAGTAGTCAAAACTTCTTGGATGAAATACTCCTAACTTTGGAAACGATATTTTAAGTTTTCTGTTCAGATATCATACATATATAGAAAAGTTTTCTCCAAGAAAGTTTGAACAAAATTTACTCAGCAGAACATGCCAAACAAGAGGTTTTATCCTAAAAAGTTTTAACTAAAATTATCAAACGGAACATGTCCAACAGAAGAGCCGACTAAATTTTAACCCAGGATTAGCGGTAATCGTCCCTTGAACAGCTGAGCCGTGAAGAGCTCCTCCAGCGGATTGGCCATGAAGTGTGAACGGAGTGTCCATTATTTGAACAGTCAAACTAAAATTCTACCTTCTCAACAGGGATTTGTACAACATGTAGTACTGAACTGTATATAAACTGGAAGGTTACCACTCAAAAAGTGAAGGCAGAATTGGCCGACATGGGGCGTTTTTGGTTAATTAGAACCAGTCCCTAACAGAAATAATAACTCTAACCTGAACTCAAACACGAACCCTAGAACTAACCACTCCGGACACGGGATATTTATTTATTATTGGGTTCACTTTTTGAGTCAGCCTTCCAGTCTATATATAGTTCAATGACACGTAGTGGTATTCGTCTAATAACGTTTATGTTTTGACTGTTCAAATAATAGACAGTGCCGACCTCTGCAAGAATGTACAATTAGTACATGAATAATGATGTTAGTTGTTACTCTGAATGACGAACCATACCGGACAAGCAGAGAAAAGTCTACTTGGCCCGGCAGGGATTTGAACCCGCGACCTTCGGTTTACTAGTCCGACGCTCTAACAACTAACATCATTATTCTCTACTCGAGTTCATTCTTCTACTCAAGCCATAGTACATGAACTTTGCACAACTGACTACTGATAGGAAACTAATGATCAGATGGGATGTTTCTGTTGCCCCGATTGGTTAAATCGCTTATTTAATGATGGCGTTGGCCTGCATGTTTTATGTACGGAGATATTCAACTCGAGTTTACCTCATGTTTTCCTCATTTTCAAGTAATGTTATTATTTCAAATGAATTCGTTGATTAGGTTACATGCCTATGCTATTTACGTCTAAATGCCTAAGATAAACAAAGCTGGTCTGTATTTACGTTATTTTTGTATATAATTGCTGAGAAACTCTGGTCTCGAAATAATAGTTTGCTTTCATTGAAATAAGGAATGCTTCACCAGAGAAATTTGCTAACGTTTGTTTCAATTGACCCTCAATAGATTGAAATTTTGCCTTAGAGTGTTATCGTTCTGTTTACTGGTAGGGCAACTGACATTACTTCTTTTGTCAACATGTTTCAAAAATGCAGGGTAACCGTCAAGCGTAGGAAAGGATTGAAAGTTGGGGGGGGGGGGCTGAAATCGACGTATGGGAAATCAGTAACCACATTTTTATAGCGGGGTTTGGGGTCCTCATCCAGACCTTTCTTAAATCAAGAATCTCGGAAACAAAATTGCAGCAATTTGAGCAAACTTTATTATTTAACCGTACATTAAACGAAGATTTTCATTAATAACAACCAAAGAAAGACTGACGGCGCTCCTTGCAAGCTGTAATCTCAATAAAATTGAGATTATCAGTCTGACTGTTGTGTGTGTGCAATATGACAACATGATTGAGACGCTTTTGTTTCACGGTTATTGATCGTGCATGCTTCATTCTCAATGTTCGAATAAGAAACTGTCTTACCAGTGTGATCGTATTGCGTAACTCTATTTACAATGCTTAGACTAACATTACGGTCAGCTAAGTAACTTTTCCAGAAGGTTCATCAAATGCATGTTACTATTATCTCCTCAAATAAGTTTTCGAAAAAAATTTAAAAATCAAATACAAATAATAGTCCAGTCCATCCTACCACAGCAACAACCTCCCTCGAGGCACGGTTTGAGTATTGTGACATGTACTCTGCTTGCATACCTCAATTATTGGCTAATGAGCGAACTAATTATCAGCACAATAGTCGGGAACAGTTCAATAAAGCAAATAAATTTTATTTGTGTCTGACTTAATGCAATCATCGTGATATTCACTGACAATTTGTGTTAACAATGTTATCATTAAAACATGCTTAATATTTTCCCCTCACTAATCCTCGGGGGTTAAAAACTTTGACATCGAACAAGAAACATTCTGCTTATGTGTCTTTACTTGGCCATTGCAGTCTGTAAACTCTCACTTATTGATTATATATTTTGGAACTATCGAACTGCAACTTATAGAGCACTATAGCATTACTGAAAAGATCACTTGCCGGACTTTGATATACATAATTGCTTGTCCTGAATAATAAGGATTCCGCTTGTGCGTGATATGTTCTTTTAGGGAAACAAACTATTTAGAAGCGTCCCTTTTCACAAAGTTTGGTTGGTATTCGTAAATGTACAAGGTTCAGACGGACTTTAATATGTCTAGTTTAACACGTTTTTAATGGTTTCCGGTGTACATGTGTTTTTAAGCCATAGGACCACCAGAGTTTTGAAAGGGCGACTAATTCGAAACTTCATAAAAGCCAATATCATTTTACCATTTTGATATCTGTCACTACAAAACGTCAAACGTCTGGGGGAAGATT
The DNA here is from genome assembly GCA_036872915.1 of Nanipora kamurai. Classification (NCBI taxonomy): domain Eukaryota; kingdom Metazoa; phylum Cnidaria; class Anthozoa; order Scleralcyonacea; family Helioporidae; genus Nanipora; species Nanipora kamurai. Next base: position 9,939 of record JBAHVQ010172292.1, read on the forward strand.
CCCAAGTGATTGAATAGCTAAACCGAATTTTCGAGATGAAAACCAGTGGAGGACTCGTCTATAATAAAACAAATATGTATAAAACCTAGAAATTGTGAAAGAGGGCGAGTGATTGAATCGTTACTTCGAAAATTCGAGATAAAAACCATTCGACGACTGTGGCTGTAATCAAACAAATACGTAAAACCGGAACGCGTTCGTGTTGCCCTCGTATGCCACGTTTTGACAAGTTTCCCAACACAAACTGTCTAACAATACTTTGGGAGTTTTTGTAGACTGATTCTGATGGAATTTCAATGCATTATGCTACTGTTCAATCGACAATTCCAATGAGTTTTGATGATTTTTTTTGAAATCTAGTTATTAAATTTTGCCACTATGATGTACAAAACAGGAGTACTCACACTTCTATGCAGAATCGAATGCAGATAGCGACTGATACACGTATGGACGCATGAACTAGAGTTTAAGAGATGTGGCAGAGGCTGCCGCAACACTGCAACAGCTTGCACCAATTACTGCGGGGCCGTATAGAAATAAGTAAACGGAAAAAGAAGAAGAAGAAAAATAAACACAAAACCATAAAATATCCATGTTCCAAAAGCTATTAATTAAGTGCAACAGAGTTTTTCGGTTTTTTCAAATGAGTGTGGGCTTTGATATGTACTGGTGTATATTTGGTATAGTCGTTCCCCGTAAGGTAGAAATTTATTATGCAGCTTTCTTTAAGTGTCTTCAAAATGACGAAGTCCAACGCGTTTGATGAACTTCGATTGGTTCACAAATTCCCGCAATGTTATTCCGTTCCTTGCTTGTGACTGTTTATACTCGACCTAGCATTTAGGAAATGTCATTCACATTGGTCAACACGTTTGCAACACAATAGGACAGGGTGAAGATTGGCTGTTGTTTGGACTTTGGTGGGGAGGTATTTAAATTCTGACGGCGGCATCTTTCATCAGAGGTAAAGTAATTTGCTGTGTTGGTTCGATCAATCATTGGTGCAACTACCGTCAGCAACGCCTTTATCTATACAGTATACGAGAGTTCTGCTTAAAGCAAGAGCCATGGCTACGTTGCAATGCTTGCAACCACAAACCACCAGCACACTGGGGATTCTCAAGGGTGATAACATCGACCCTAATGGAGAAATCCCGTGCTCTAGGCGACCATATCCCACCAAACGACGCCTTTTCACAAAGTTAGAAGTTGCCTTGATCATCGTTGCTGTGTTGCTGTTAGTGGCTGTAATATTGACCGCAGTGATATTAACCCAATCCAAAAGTGAAGAAGCTCGTGAAAAGGAACTCAACCAGCCCGAGGATGCCATTCAAGCGTTAGCACGTAAGTAAAACTAGTATATAATGCCAAGGAAAGTAAATGCAAGGAGATCTGCAATATCGTGTACTTTACGCGCTGTTTACTTTTATTAATGGCTTTGGTACAGTTACAAATTACACGGCTTGTTGACGAAATCGCATTCTCTCAAAATGTAGGGTACAGTAGTGTACGAATGCCTGCACAGTCCATAAACCCGTGAGGTTCGACTTTGTATACCTTCCAGGCAAAAATTGTCCCTGTCGACGGTGTTTCTTGACCGTTTTAAAGGAGTTAATTTGGAAGAAAACACCTCACGAGAGACCGAACGCATTCTCCACATCAACGAGGTATCCGTAGCGTATATTAAGTTGCTCTTACGAAAAGAAGCCTAACTCGCACCCGGTTATTAACCGAATGTTTTAAGATGCGTATGTGTGTACAAAGGAGGAGCTATCAAATCAAGCATCGACCAAGAACGTATCCGGGTAGATTTTAAATCTGCGTTGATCACAAGGCAAACCATATTAAGCGGCGACAGGCCACAAAAGGTTGTTGTTGAAAGGTCAGTTTATGTAAATGTTTAATCGCGCGAAAGTTGTTTTCAGTTTCGTCGCGATAAAATTTCACAGCGGTTCCTATTGTACAAGGTGTTAAATGCTGGTGAAGTCGGGACACCACGAAACTCGAAAAAAATTTTATAAAGTACGCTGTGCCTGAAGTTTCAAATGATAAATTAGTTGGAGGGCCTTTTGAGATACTCGAACGAATTTACTTAAGTTGTTTTTAAGGGTTGTTTTATTAATAAGTAATGGTAACGGCCGTAGGCCTGCGAGAAGGAAGGCTTTTGCTTATCCGTAGTGTTGGTTCATCTTGACTCTGAAGACGACCACCGCTAAGGCCGTCGAAACGTCAGTCACTTCCACCAACAGTCTTTCTCAAGACTGCCACTAACCAGGACGATCAACTTCCACAAACATGTAACGATTCTCCCAGGTTCTAGCCATTTACTTTATTATTATCATATCGTGGCTTCCGCTTAGGTTGCACATGTGACGGACCTGCAACTTAGCTCACCATCTGAGTCTTGGTAGGTCAATGGTTAGACTACCTCACCGGTCATCAGAAGATTGCGAGTTCGATTCCCGTCTAGAGCTCAGAAATCGTTTTTCTAGGACAACTTTCGAATGTTGTCTGGTCCTATACATGCACAAATTTGTGTTTAACATATTAGTTGAGGTGTTGATCTTTAAAAATATAGAAAATAAAGAAATAAAATAGAGACCCCTCAAATAGTCTTCAAGAAAGAGTTAGATCCGATAGTTATTCCACGTCTTCCATCCATCGTTTGTCCTTTTTAACTGAACAAGAATGCAATGCATTCGGTGTAAAGTCAACTAATTGCCTCTCGTTTTGTTACGTCAACCTACAATGAGTTGCATGCGCCAAGTTTAAGCCTGTTTGAATTTGAATGGAAGTGTTAAGGCGGCGTTACACTACGCCACCTGACTTGCAATTTATATCGCAAAGTGTACCATCCTTCGTACCACTTGTTATTGGAATAATTCTTTTTGTCAGCCAGTAAAAATCAATGTCCGATTCATTCTTAGTCCTTTACGGTTGGAATTCGATGGCAAGTTGCACAGAATATTGCCTAGTATAACACCTCTTTCTCACGCAACTTCGACCCGACGGATTCAGCCGTCGCGAACCAATTGGCAAGACGAGTTGCGTCGTGGAACAGCTCTTTCAGAAATTTTTTTGAATTTAGTTGACTTGAGGTCTCGTTCGAGCGTGACCTCAATGCAGGTTAATTGTTACCGCAAGTTTATACCAGCAGACCTTAGGCGACTTCCATCGTCGTTTCACCGAGGATTAAGAGTTATCTCAACGGCGAAAGATTTTAGAAATTTCAAAAATGTTACGGAGAAGACGGTAGGTGGTAGCATGATAAAGGTACTTGATCACTTTGAAAACGTTCCCATTAACTTTAGTTCAATCTGGTCACACCAAACGTTTTATTTCAACTTATATAAGCACTGGAGGGGAATGTATATTCGCATTCTGTATAGTACCTTTACGATGCCAATATATATCGATATAGACGAGGAGCGGTTCCTGCAAGTTTTTTTATATGTGGTAAAACAGCTTGTATCCACGGCCACATATCCTAAATATCCAAGGATCGGTGTATTTGACGAACAGAATACGTTTATACCGACATACGTACATATACATACATATGAAATTCGTACAAATTCATACACGTACATAAGTATGTGTTTATCTCTATATGTATGGGAGGGAGTAAGGATGAGGTTGCAAGTCCAGATGGCAGAATTTTTTTCAACCATCACTGGTCTCTTTATCTTACCACTGAATTATTAAGTGAATTTCGTTCCTTAAGAGAACTAAGACTAAATCATGCAACGAAATACTAAAACGAGTCTTCGGTCAGTGACAAACTGCATAGTACTTCGGTGAATGTGATATGTTTCCAATGACACCCTATTGAGTTAATGCAGTTTAAAAGACAAGGTTTTGTACTGTCATGACAAGTTGAGTAAAATATTTGAATAAACGACTACAGTGTGATTTCCAATCCATTAATATCTATTTGAAGAAAAGTAATCTTGACCAATTACGGTCGAAAGGTGGGAATAATGATGAGATAATTTAGGCTTCAAAGCATGTTGTGCTCTTAGCTTCAGCCGTTTCATTAGCATAAAGTATGTTCATTAACTGTATGCTTTCTCTAGTCGACATTATATGTTATGTTTGTTGCAAAGAATATTTCTTTTCGATCTGTTTAACTAGATAGAAACAAAGTTTGGCGATATCCCAATTCATTGCTCGAACTAAGTGCATTTAACATGCTGGTTTAGGATGCGAAAAAAAATTAAATCATACTGCATTCTTTTTTGGTAATTGAAACCTAAATCCGTAGGAACGTTCAAGAAAAAGCTAGATTTAAAAGACAGAGTTTCGCAATATTAAGCCGGCAATTGCGACCTGTATTTTGTCAACAACAAAGAAAAGATGTATGATTTAATTCTGACAAGACTGGCCGATTTTAATTTTAGCTGTCAACGGTCAGCAAGACTTATGTACATTCGAGAGCTCGCAGCCCCGATTAGTCATTGCACGTTTTTGGGCTTTCATGTCTTTAGAAAATACGTTGATTGAAGACTGAGGCTTTCGTGACATCAATAGGTTTCCCAATTTGTTGTCTCACCCTTCTGGAGGTACTGTTGGGTAGCGCAGATAATTAAACAATGTTTTCATCGGCCTAAGTCCCAGTTATTTTATTTTGTCATTTCGTGTAAGCGTAAGGTTAGTTCATTAAATTATTTTAGAAAAGCATGATAATTCAGTTGGCGTTCTTTCTTTAGCTTAGAAAGATGAATAAGGAGAATGAAAGAAGCCTGCTTATTTTGTGGGGAGTCATGGCAATACAGTGGAAGTCGAGTTGAACATCACTTTAAATTTTGATGGCCGGGTATACATGAGAAGGACTGGTCCTAATACGATGTCTCGTATTCAGGTCAAGTCTACTTTAGAATTAGCCCTTATTTTCAGGTGTTATTTTACATGTGAAAAACATGGAATTGGAACGTTTTCACATGTGAAATACTCATTTCACATATGGATTTGAAACATTTTCACATATGAAACACCTGATTCTCGTCTGGTTGTAATATGTAAAGAACTAGTTTTTTGTGTTTCATCAGGGTATCCTAACACGAGGAAGCATAATGAAAATACGAGGCCGAAGGTCGAGTGTTTTTATTGTTTCCGAGTGTTAGGATCTCCTGATGAAACACTAAAAACGAGTTCTTTACGTGACCTCTCAAACGAATACATTTTGAAGTGGATGTTTGAGAGAATCTTAAGAAAATTTAACTGTCGCTTTCTCTTCGCTATGGTTTTGATAACATCGCTGGAATGCAGCCGTGCTTTGATATCAATGCACGTGTGTTTTCATATTTAAGTAATGCCGTCGGCGGTTGATGTTATCCAACTCGTTGTGAAGAGCAGAGCCTACAATTTTATATTGAAGAGAGTTCATGGTTCTTGAAATTCTTTCAAACACCCAGTTCAGGTCTTGATCGTTTGAGAACTGTTTCGTGAAAAACTCACACAGGTGTTTGGGTTGTCCTTTCAAACGAATCAATATTTTAGAAGAAAATTGAGGTCAAGGTGCAGTTATTTTATCCGCGTGTTTGACCGTGGCATCAAATCGAAGTCTCGGTACTGATTTCTGTTGTATTTTCCTCATGAATTATTAATGAGTTTGAGAACATAATTTCACATATGAAACTTTCACATATTTCACGTCTAAAATTTCCATTTCACGTTTGAATATTAATTTCACATGTGAAACATTGATTCGTCTATGAAATAGCATATGAAATTTTTGTAAGGGTAGAAGATACGGTTTGTTCTACACTCGTAAAAACGCGCAACTTGTTCAAGGTTGTTGACATCCTGGCGTAAGCAGTGTTGTGCTGCACTCCGTAAGCAATGTTGTCAACAAAGTTGTTCAGCTGTGGTAACTATCCTGTTACAGCATTGTTTAGCCATCAATGCTGCAGCAATCTGATAACAAGGTCGAACAAACATATCAACAGTAGTGGACACGTGGTTGTTCTGTCAATATTGTTTTTACCCGATCTTTGTTGCTTCATCGATCAATGCAGAGCAACGTCGTTTGAACAAATGAGAATGACTTTGCTGGTTGATCAGTCTTGTTCATCCGTGATAAGAATTTTGTAACAAGGTAGTTAAGCCGACAATACTGCAACAACTTGTGAGATTTTCGCGTGTGTATATTCTTCACACAAGAGCCGGTTTCCATGTTCGACATGACTTTGAGTATAGCTTTGTACTAGACACTCCCGCACTTGCCTCCCGACTTTGTATGAGAGGGACTACGGACTATCTGTGACGTGTGACTTCTGCGTTTGAGTTGACTTACATGAAGCTTTGATGGTGTAAAAAGTCGAGCTTCCTGAATTATATATATCCTACTTGATTTCTAACTCGTTTTTACAAGAGAGCAGTTGGTCTTTTAAGGTAATCTGTCTTGTGGGTAGACTCGTTTGAGTTTACTTTCATGGAGCCAGCATTATATGTAGCACAAGGGTGGCCGCTACACGTTGCACAACCAGATTCCAGCCAATCTGCAATTTGTAAAGCTATTTGTAATCCAGAACCTAAAGCAACATTTCGACAATTCTAATGAGATGACCTAGTTCGCTAGTATTGTTGAATTGTAAGAAGTGTGCTTTGATCTTGTTAAAGATATTTTAGTATTTCATATTTTGAAATTCACTTAGTACCGTTTATCCCTAATATCGACTCCTTTATTGCAAAACGAATGCATTGCATAATTAGCTCTCGTAAGACTTTAGCAGTTCTTTTATTAGAGAAATTATATTTCCTGTGTTCCAGTGATAAATTTGACTATTAGGTACAAAATCATTTGTATGTATTTCGGGCATGTTTGATAGTATCGAAACATAAGTAGAATAAGACTTCAATGTCACTGAGTTTGTTTTTTTTTGGTTTTTATTTATGTTCATTGATTTTTGCGATGGTTTTTTGACAAAAAAGAATCGATAAATTAATATAACTATTAGTTCCATGAAAAATAACAATGAATTGGGACTTGTTCACAAAGTCTTGAATTTCGTATTCAGACACGAAATAGGACAGTAAATATAGGTGGACATTGAAGAACGTTAACGTGCTGACTTGGACAAAATGTTTAAAAAGTTAAACTAAACCGAAACTTAAAGTCTTAGGAAATCTTGCTGATCAAACTGACAAAAAATTATCATTAACATTACATTAGTGTTCAGCATTAAGTATTTCCATCATTATGATCATATCGTGACTTCCGTTTGGGCATTACATGTGACAAACCTGCACCCTAGCTCGCCATCTGAGTCTTGGTAGCTCAATGGTTAGAGCGTCTCACCGGTCATCAGAAGGTTGCTGGTTCGATCCCCGTACAGGGCGGAGAAATCGTTTTTCTGAGGAAATGAGCTTGACGAACGTTCGCTGGTCGTCTGACGTATATCAAGCTCCCACATGAACGAGATTAGTGTTCAGCATTTAGTGTCAAATTAACTGTTAGAACGTATCCATTCAGCCGAAACTTTTTATTCATAAGGATCACGGGAAGTAGTTTGTTTTACTTTTTTTCTCGTACTCCACAGACACTGAACACTTCCCCAAAATCTCGGTGATAAACTTTAGTCAGGTGGTTTTAAGAGTGTAGTTGTTTAAGAGTGGCGTTGTGACAGAAAGATAATTCACTTCTGATACAGCGAAGGTACTAGTCTAGCATTACGCCAGAATTTGGCTTGATTTAATAACTTCATCAACAAAAACGTCAAAAAGTTGTTGGGTGGCAAAGTGATAGCGGGGAATAAGGTTTCTTTTTTCCATATCCCTCATACCAGTTTCTCTACACTATACTTCCCACAATTGAAAAGCATTGGACGAGTTGGGATGATTAGGTCCATAGATTTATTAATTGTGAAAAAAATATAGTTTCGAAAAACCATAATATACAATAGAACATATTACGAAAAATGTCATGAACTTGTGATTCAAGTAAATAAGGATAGACTACGAGAAATGCGGTAATATTTGGACTTTATTTCAGGGTCGTTATCAAAGAATAACATTTTTCAGGATCTGTTTTATTTTGTATAGTTTCTAAATCATATGATTTTCGTTGCATACTGAACATTTTTAATAAGACGGTGTTTGTGAAAAAAACCAATCGTGCACGCGGCTTCCCTAGGGGCTAGACAATCTTGCGCAAGGTTTAATGCCATTTTGTTAATTAGTGATTAGCATTTCAAAGTGTGGGAAATCAGTCCATATGCTGCCAGGCAATCTGGTACACAATTTTCACCGTACTACCGGTTGCCGATTGCGCAGCCCTCATGCGTTTTCCCGTTTCCTGAATCCTAATTATCAAAGTACGGTTAATTGAGAACCAGAGAGTTCCTTTGATGAGTAAAATTGTCTGGCGTCAGCCTGGGTTAA
>JBAHVQ010172323.1:0-18312 GCA_036872915.1 Nanipora kamurai
TGTTGCCTGGCTGTTATCCATCGTAATGAATACCGTAATTTGTTGAAGTATTTGGGCTACTTTGGGCTTCTTTTTTCAGAAGGACTTGGGCTAGTTTTGGGCTGTTTTCTAGGGGGGTTGGGCTATTTTCTACCATGCGACCTGGCAACCCTGCTTCCAGACACGAACGCAGCAGAAGACCGAAGCCCACTTGAGAAAGCGATGGACGAGCTTACGGCCTATGAGGAATACCAGTTTCGCCTGGCTAAACAGGAGCGAGACGAGGCATTGATGACATTCTACACCTGACTAAAGTAGTTGGCATTGACATGCGAATTCACGGATGCTGATAGAGAAATCAAGTCGCAAATTGTTCAACAATGCTCATCATCAAAACGTTGACACAAAGCACTCAGCGAACCGAAATTAAGCCTACTAGAGCTACTAGAATACAGCAAAGCGATGGAGCAAGCAGAGACCCAAGCTGCGAACTTGGAAAAGCGAACAAAGAACAAGGTCAAGAAACTGCTATATGGCGGGAACTCCCATTTTGGAATCAAACAGCACCTTGAGGAACACAACAAAGGACATCACGCATCAGAGATTTGTACTCCTACCAAATGTCGAAACTGTGGAGGTTCATACCTTCACCAGGGAGACAGGAAAACATGCCCAGCGTATGGTAAAAAATGCGGGAAATTGGAGCAATTCAAGAAAGAAAAACAAGAACTTTCGAATGATTAGCGAAAGCAGCAGTAGTGATGATGAACACTATCTTTTCAACATTCAGGTCCGCAACTTAAAACGGAACAAAACAGAACACCCGGTCTTCAAAGTTAAAATGAGTGACACGTGGTTGAATGTTATGGCAGATTCTGGTTCCAGCATTAATATCCTCGACGAAAGGGACTTCATCAAGTTAAAGATCCAGCCAACACTCGAATCGACAAACGTCCGAATCTACCCATACAAGTCAGAGCCCTGTCCACCAGTAATCGGGAAATTCAAGACAACTATCAAAACAGCGACTGTGACCACCCCCCATCAAACCATTTACGTAACTCAAGAAACAGGAGGATTACTACTTAGTTGGCGCACATCCCAATTGCAAAATTCCTCAGAGGCAACGACTAAAATGAAACAAATGATGAAGTGAAAACGTTATTGGATGAACTCAAAGATTTATTCAGTGGTCTCAGTAAATTCAAAAGTTACCAAGTGAAGTTACAGATCAACGAAAACATACTGCCTGTCGCACAACCGCTCTGACGAGTACCGTTCCATATCATAAAACAGCTCAAAGAACAGCTTGACAAAGATGAGCAACTGGGAATAATTGAAAGCATTGACAGCCCAACACCCTGGATGTCACCCATCGTAGTCACACCCAAGCCAAAGCAACCGGGGAAGATTCGTGTTTGTGTCAATATGGGGCAAGCAAACCAAGCCATTTGACACCAATAATAAAGGAAGTCATAGCAGATCTAAATGGAGCTAAATTCTTCAGTTAGTTGGACCTCAACCAAGGCTATAACCAACTCGAACTAGCATCAGAGTTTAGGTATATCACAACGTTTAGTACACATCTTGGCCTTAGGCGATTAACAAGACTAAACTTTGGTATATCCAGTGCTGCAGAAATCTTCCAGAATGCCAATCGTGAAACATTCAGTGGAATTCAAGGAGCTATCAACATCAGCAATGATATTCTAGTCTACGGGAAGACCCAGAAAGATCACAACAAAGCTCTAACTGAAACCCTCCAATGCTTGAGAGAAAAAGGTCTTGATCTGCATAGCAAAAAGTGCACCTGAAACAAATCCAAGCTAGCGTTCTTCGGCTACATCTTCTCAGATAAAGGAGGGTCAGCAAATCCGAAGAAGATTGACGAAATATTGAACTTAGCTGTACCAACTGACAAGTCAGAATTACGAAGCCTACTTGGCATGGCCAATTATTGTGCAAGATTTGTTCAAGGATACGCTACAATGATGCAGCCGTTAAGAGAGTTGATTCAGGAAAGACAGCCCTGGCAGTGGACACCACGTCATGATTGATGCTTTGTCAAACTTAGAGAAGCTCTCACCAATGCTCCAGTAACCTCCTACTTTGATCCCGATAAAGTGACGGAGATTGTCGTGGATGCCAGCCCTGTTGGTCTAGGTGCTATCTTGGCCCAGAAGGATCCCAACACTGGTAAGGAACACACCATAGCCTACGCTAGCAGATCACTGTCCGAGACTGAACGGCAATACAGTCAAACAGAGCAAGAAGCTCTTGTCCTTGTTCGGGGATGCGAGTATTTCCATCTAAACATCTATGGCAAACTGGTTACAGTATACACCGATCATAAGCTTCTTGCAAGCATATATTCCAACACGAAATCCAAGTCACCCGCTTATATAGAGCAATGGGTACTTGGATTACAGCCATATCAAGTCAATGTCATCCACCAGAAAGGAGAAAGCAACCCCGCAGATTACTTCTCTCAACATCCGGCAAAACAAACGACGCCAACCACTGGACAGACAAATTTGTCAATTACATCATTGAAACATCAACCGCAAAGGCAATAAAGTTAGAGATAAAAACGGCAACCAGCAAAGACTCCGCATTGCAAGCTGTAGCTAATGCAGTCCATACTGGCAAATGGTCAAAGGCCAAGAAAGACAAACAAGTCAACCAGCACCCCTACAAAGCACTCGAGAAAGTCAAGAACAAATTGACAATCAACACATCAAATGTTATCCTCCGAGGAACAAGAATTGTGATTCCACACTGACTACAACAGTGAGTAGTAAACCTTGCACACGATGGACATCAGGGAATTGTTAAGACAAATACCCTGTTTTGCGACAAAGTCTGGTTCCCAGGCATCAATAACCGTCAAGTCTTGTCTCGCTTGCCAAGTGTCAACTACAGTTACACAGCGAGAACCTCTGCAAATGTCTACACTCCCAAACTCGGCATGGCAAGAAGTCAGTGTGAATTTCAAGGACCTGTCATCGTAATGTTATCTCCTTGTAGTTACAGACAACTATTCACAATACCCTGTAGTAGATGTTGTCCGCAGCACCTCCGCTAAAGCAGTAATACCCTGACTCGATAAGATGTTTGCAGAGCCGTATACCAGAGGTCATAAGATCAGACATCGGACCACCTTTCAATGGGTGTGATTTCAAAAATTTCGCCGAAACTCTTGGTATCAAACACCAAAAGGTAATACCCTTATGGCCCCGTTCAAATGGAGAAGTGGAACATTTTATGCGAACAACCAAGATAACACACACAACCACAACCGAAGGCAAACCATGAAGAGAAAAGTTATGTAAACTGTTGCAAAACTACAGGACTACGCCTCACAGCTCCACTGGCAAAGCACCAGCAACAGTGATGTTCAATCGAGCTGTGCACACAAATGTACAAATAAACCACACGATATGAAGAACGACTCTGTTTCAAAGCTAATAAAACATTCAAAAACTTCAACAATTCAAGCTATCATAAGGTTGATGTTTATACAGGCATGAGGTAAAAAGAAAATCCACAGTAGATCCAGTTCATAAAATTGATTTTTCCGCCCCAAAAAGCCAGAAGATAAACTTTACCTCAACTTTTATCAAAATATCCAATTTCATCATAAAACTCACAGATTGGTAACAACAATATTTCAATATTTGTTGAACAAAACAGCCAGATTTTTTAATTATTTACTTAATATTAACTACGCCATGGCTGAAACCATACTAAAAGCACACTTTTCGGAACAGAAGCTGCAGACTACAGCTTCCAGGAGGTCCACAATATCTGAAAAGGCAAATTTCACATCGGCTTATCTTTTAAACTGGATGACTTTCAGTGTAAGTCTGACAGATTTGGCACAGCAAAACGAAAGAAGAAAAAATAAATCAATTTCATTGACATTTAAAAAACCAAAGAAAAAGACCAGGCTTGGGACGCCCACTTTTAAAATAAAGATTTTGGACGGCTTAAAACGTGTTTGGACGTCCACCGATTATTCCACCTTCAAGAAAGTTAGGTCCGGTTCAAACGTCGCTTTTCTTATGCACCAAACTTAATACGTACATTAACAGGGTTCCCACTCTCCACTGAAGAAATTCAAGGACATTTCCAGGACTTTCAAGGATCTTTTGCAGTACATTAAAGGACATAGAACTAGAAAAGCTCTTTGAAAATAGCATGAAATTTGCTTTTTAAAATAACCAAAACGTAGGCGTACGAGCCTAGGGTGCTGGGAGGGCTAGAGTCCCCAAAAAATTCGGGAACTGACGACTTTTAGGCACAGACATTGAGACCATGCATATTATAATTGCTAAAAATTAATCCTTGCATATCCTTTCCCGAATAATCTACAGTGCTGCAGTGCCGGTTTACCCCATGGCAGACCTGGCATATGCCGGGGCCCCGCGCTTTTCAGTCATAATGTCAATTTTTTTCATTTTCTGTTTTGGGATTTCGTAAAAGCAATATAACTCCCTGGCGCCAAAAAATACAAGGCCCTGTTATCAATTATGTAATATGATATTGTTGACACCCAAATACGAGACACTTGATCTCAATGATCTGGCTGACTAACAAATAAACACACAAGTCGTTGTATCGGAATCGAGTGCACAGAAGCATTCAAAATGTAAAATCAGTAGCTTCAGACTGACTTAGATCATTCACTTACCGAAGAGACAATCAACAAACAGCTGGGATCAATCGACTTACAAGGATTTAGACCTTTGGTAAGATAAATTGTATCTATTAGCGTTTACGCAATATGTATAGTTTCTCGTATCATCGCTGTATCAAAAGTCAAAACATATAGTATATCTCCCAATTCAGTGCGCACATTACTCACATGACATTCCTGACATTCTATGATAACATTAATATTGTGTTGAGACTTGAGTTCGATTATTGAAGAAAACTTCTTGGTTATATATCATATGACTCATATTTCTAACACTGTTGATCTTGCTGAGTAAAATTTATACTCATCTTTGAACCCACCATAAATGCGAAGTTGCGCAGTAAAGATTTCGGCAAGGCTATGACTGATATGGGCACAGGAATTTCTCGATCAATTGAGATGTTGTCACATGGAAGTCATCAAGCTTGTACACCAGCACCAGTGAATAACATGTTCTGCCGAGTTCAGCATGCCAGCACACCAAATCTTTTTAACCAGATGTTTAATGAACAGCACAGCCAGCATGATCCTGGGAGCAACGGAAACATACAGTTTTATCGTTGAGCATTGTGGCACAGAAACATTTGCCAAGCACAATTCATACCACTGCAGATACTTCAAAGTAATATTTGTAAATAAAATAAATAAAATAAATAGATAAATAAAATTATATCCAGTTATAATTCCTAATTACTGATATGCTTTAATAAATTACAAATAATAAAACTGTTTTTAAAACGGTTGGTCTTAACGTTTGATGTGCTAAATTTGTGCTTATTCCTTAAATTTACTGAGGAGCTATTTACAGCTGGTAGTAATTTATTAACCTTATGAGTCTTATCAATTGAAATTTGTTTAAAAAGTTTATCTATAAGTTGCTGGCAAAAGGGACCAATTTTGCCATTCCTAATGCCTCTTGATATGATGATGACAGATATATTATACGCATCCCACACTTTTGAATTCTTTCAAGATCATTTGACAGGTACTCGGGTAAACTGTCGTGAAACGCTGGACAAGCATACTCCATCAAAGATCTAATACACGCTCTAAAAAACTGAACTAGTTCTTTACTACCTATTTTAGATCGTTTTAACTGACTTAAAAAATAAAGTCGTTTAGATGCTTTATTATCAATTTTGGAAACATGTTCGTTCCACTTTAAATTACTTGATACTATCAAACCTAGGATCTTGACATGGTTTATGATCTCCAGAACTTTATCATTTATTGTGTTAGGTTTGAGATCTTTTTCCACTTTGGAAAAGCTGATCCACAGTTCTTTGCACTTAGATTCATTAAGTTGGAATTTATCTGCTCTGGATTGGTTGACCAGGTCATCCACTCCATCCTTTATGTGACTTACTTCGTTTTTCAGGATGGTTTCGCTAATGGTTGTGTCATCAATGTACTTCCACATATCTTTATTTGGAATGGTAAGGTTGTTAATCATAATAACAAATGGCCGCGGCCCAAGTTTCGACCCTTGAGGTACCTGTGATGGTATATCACCCCACTCCGAGTAACACTGTTGGCCCAGTTAAACTCTTTGCTGTCGACTGGTCAAAAAATCACTAATCCACACAATTTGATGAGCAATCTCATATGACAAGAGCTTCTGAGTCAGAATGTTGTGATCTATAAGGTCGAATGCTTTTCTAAAGTTGAATAATACAACTCTGACAGTTGCTCCATTTCCATCAGCAGCACTGTACCATGAATGCAACATACTAACAAGGGCATGATTAGTACATGAGCCAAGAACCGTCCCAAATTGTTGAGGATCTATTTTTTTAACACGACTGGTTTTACAAATTCGTCAACGATGAAATCCTCTGCAAGTTTTGATAGAATTGGTGTCAAGGAAATTGGTCTAAGGTGTTTATTGACGTCCAAGGCTGGCTTTTGTTTGGGTATTGGAATGATATTGGCTCTCTTCCATGACTGTGGCACCCTGGCTTCCTGGAACAAACTGTTTATGATGGTCGTTGTTGGGCGTGCAAGAATATCCACGTTCTCCTTCAAGAGCCAACTAGGTACACCATCGGGACCAGATGCCTTAGTTGGAATAAGAACGGATAATTTTTTAAAAACAGATTCTTCTGTCACAATGAGGTCGTTTTTGGAGTCGGTATCTAAGGTAACATTGCTAGGTGGTAAAGCGGTGTAATCTCTGATTGGAGAGAGAAATGCTTCGTTGATACCGTTAGCAAGATGATTTTGGTTTTGATCATCCTGACCACAGTCTATGTGTTGTAGTATGGATGTTAGGTCTACGCGTTCCTTGGTGGGTGTTGTCATACCGCCCAGTTTCCTGACTTCCCTCCACCACATCGCCGGCTTGCAATACTGTAAATAGTATATGTAGTACTTTGCACAACATATTTTTCTCGTGATTTACCTGGTTTCACAGCAATCGAAAAGTATACATGTCTCCACGATCTAAAGCAATCTGCCAAGCACGAATCTTTTTCTTTATTGATCTGTTTATCCAAGGAGGCTCATTGACAACAATTGTTTTTGACGTAATAGGAATAATAATGTCCATACCGGTTTTAACTACTTCTTCCAAGATATTTACTTGCTGGTCACACGTTTCGTTGTTATTTACTTATGGCAACTTATTCTCTTATACTTCGTTAACATTTGGACAATGAGAGACAGAACAGTTCCAATGCTTGCAATAAGGACATGCACGAGAGACTGCTTCGAAGCAGCCATGTTTGTTCGTTATAATTTAATTTTAGCACTGATTGTCGTCCCCAGGTTGCCGGGACCATATGAACAGGCCCTTTGACTTGTTACGAATGTAATTTCTAAAATTAGCACAGTGCGGAATTTTTGCAATATTTTGTAGTTGCTGTATTAAGAAAAAGAATTCTGCCTTATCTAATACTTTGGCATTTCCAGTCAAAAATGGATGAAGGAACTCACACCAGAAAATATAAGTATTGCAATCACCTGCGAATTATGGTTTTGTTTATACTAAGCAGAAAATTATGACATCCAAGACTGCTAATGTGCAGCATGAACTATGGATGGAAAAGAAGGGAAACGATCTAAAGTGTCCCAGAAAAGTTCAAAGCACGCTTACCGTCTTCGTGTTACCTGTTCTGAATGCAATAAAGTCATAGACTCCTATTACAAAGACCGCCAAACCAAAAGTCAATGCCTTGGTAAAAAAGTTAAATTTAGGGCCTGTTCATATGAGCCCAGCTGGTCCGGCAAGGTGAGATCCATGAATTCTTATAGTTTTATTATTAAAAAAATGCGTTCATATGGGAAGTGAGCCAGCCAAGCTAAGTGGGATCCCGCCTCGCTAAAGGTGAGATCTCACCTAACCGGGCTATAGTTTTCCCATATGAACGCAAACTGGCCCGGTTAGGTGGGATGTAATGGTTGCACGACACTAGGGTAGAAATCATCTCGACGTGCTTGTTAACAAAATGGCTGACCTAAACAAAGGAGAAAATGAATTTTCGTTGGAGTCCAGAAATGATTCAAAGCCTGATTAGGTGTTTAACATCTCATAAATTTCAAATGGAGTACCAGGCTCTTGATTTTGATACAGATCGACCAGTATAATACAAAGAATTAAGAATTCACTACATTCCAGTCAATCAAGTCTATCAAATTCTGACTGGTTATTCAAGCAACAAAGCCCCATGTGTCAACAAGGTTTCTAGTAAAATTATTAAAATTGCTTCACCTGCTATTTCAGATTCACTGAAACATATTTGTAATCACGCCATTACTGTGTCGTCATTCCCCGATGATTGGAAAAAGGCTAGAGTAATACCTCTATACAAAAATGGCAGGAAATTACAGACCAATTTCTGTCCTGCCAGCCATTAGCAAAATCATGGAAAAAATTCGGTATGATCAACTGTACAGTCACTTATCCAAATTTAGACTTTCAAATGATAGTCAATTTGGTTTTTGAAAGTTTCATTCCACGGCTACAGCATTAATAGACTGTACAAATGACCGGTATGTGAATTTAGACAGAAAAATGTTTAGCCTGGTTGTCCTAATTGACTTGAAAAAAGCATTCGATGCAGTTGATTACCAAATTTGATAGAGAAAATTGGAGCTGTATGGTGTAAAAGGCCAGGCTTTATCAAGACCAGGCTCAATTCATATCTCTCAAATGGAAATCAGAAATGCCAAATAAATGGGTTCTTGTCATCAGAAAAAATGATTAGATGTGGTATGCCACAAGGCTCTATGTTAGGGCCACTATTCTTTTTATTATACATAAATGATTTGCCGCGATGTCTATCTAAAACAAAACCTAACAGCCTCTGGGGACTGGATAACTGGTCTTGAAGCTGCAGTGAATTCTGATTTAGAAAACCTTAGAAAATGGCTAATTGCCAATAAAATTAGTCTCAATGTTGCCAAAACTGAATTTATATTAATTGGCTCCTGCACTTAGACAATTAAAGGATTTCGTCGATAGGCAAACGCTTCTTTCCGTTTATAATACTATTGTTCGCCCATACTTCGATTACTGCTGCGAAGTATGGGATGTGTTCAGTGAAACACAATCAAAGCGACTTCAAAAACTCCAAAATAGATCCGCTCGAATTATCATGAATATGACCAATGACACAGATCATTCTGTAGCATTGCAAGCATTGAGCTGGAAGACACTTAAAGCAGAAAGGAAGATAACCAAGGCCAAAATGATGTATAAATTATTAAGTGACATTGGCCCTCAATAACTCACCAACTTATTCACGTATAAAGGTGAGATGACTACTTATAATCTTCGAAACATTTCAAGTAGTCTTTGTTCACCGAAAGCGCGTACCAATAATTTAAACGAAAGTTTTATGTATGATGGATCATTCCTTTGGAATTCTACTCCTAAGAAAATAAGAGAGCAAATCCCTTTCTTCCTTTTGAACAAAAATCACTGCTCACATTGATAATTAAAGCAAATATATCCATTATTATCTCATATACTACACCTTATATCTTAATATTTAATACAGTATTTTTATACCACATCTTACATTTTGTAAATAGCTTTTAAAAACTTTTCTTATTTGCTGTATACTTCTACCACACATGCCCCTCATGGAAATCAGCTTCAGTTGACGAGGTCAGCGTGTCTAAATAAAGTTATCTATCGATCGATCTATCTATCATCTATAGATGAAAAACAGGGCGTTTTAGTAACATTTCCTATCTATCCTAAAATTTGATTAGTAATTGAAGCAAAAACTGCGGGGTTTTTTTTAAAATAAAGATTATGATATTCACGTTCTGAAAATTTGACAGTTTTGCAGTGATCGAAAATGTGGCAGAAAAGTTACAAAAATGCCCTAGCCAGTGCTAAGAACTCCAAATGGAAATAATCCCGAATTTTCAGTGCAAAATTATTAAATAAAGTGTTTTTGAGATTCTTCAGTCGATTACCTTCATTAGCACTACCCTTTATTATCGTTCTTTTGTCTTTGGAAAATTTTCAAGTAAGAATATTATGAGTGTATCTCAGACTGATGTTGAAATTTCATCCAAATCAAATCTATATATTACAGTCAATTTGACCAAATTGAACAAAACTTGATCCTAATAGAGAGTAAGATGCTCTGTAAAATATGTTAAAATTTTGGTTTCATTTGATATTTTCTTTACAATTTTTTTCAGTTTTGTTTAAATTTGGCCATGTTACAAGAAAATCAAAGTTTTTTAGAATTTTGTCTAGAATCGCGGTAACGCTAAACTTTTGATTTAGAAAGCAAGTAACTACTTGTAGAAACTCGTACACAAAGTTTGGTGAAATGTAATTAAATTTAAGGTAGTAAAAAAAGGGTTTTAAAACTCACTGATCTTTATTAGCATAACTGGAGTGCTCAAAACTTAACTGAACACCAACTTAAAAAAACTTCTTTTTCCACATAATGTTTTATTGAATGAATTTTTTTGTAAATGAAATTATGTTTAACTGGAAAGATAATCAAGTCCTAATTTTGATTGAAACTTGAATGTACCATATATTTCGAGCATACGCCCTTTGACGTGAAAAACACACGTGAAACGTTCACCACTGGACCAAAGAGGCAGCTTCCAAAGTTCAGCATTTCCCTGCCCACTTGCGGAATGTGCATAAATTGGATAAATCCTCCAAAGAATATCGAGATCCCTTGGAAAATGCCACTGTGGTTCCCGACCATAAGCATCCCACAATACGCTGGCAAGAAGAACGATTTCAAACAAAGGAATGAAAAGGAAGAGGTGAAAGAAGACCGATCGTAGTTGAGGAAGAGAAGGAAGATAAAGAACTCCCCTGGGATGATGTTACAAACAGGGACAGTGATTTTTATGACAGCACTGACGATGAAAGTGAATCCCATCAAGAGTGGGGATGTCCGCTCTACTAGTGGACTTTGAGGACTGGTTGCGATCACCAGATGGAAGGAAAGAGATGAAAAACTGTGAAACGGCATAGTGCTCGGTTGTTTGGAATGTTAAAGGCAATTGATGATGAAGAAGATGCCAAGTCTTTGTCATATGTAAAACTGGTCCGTCACTTCTTCCTAAAAAACTACGTTAAAAACAAAAACTGCAAAGCTGGTACTTTTAAATCATATTTAACGAGTCTTCGTCATTTCTTCTCTTTTCTTATATCTGACAGGCCAGACAGTATTGAATTCAATGTTGAATAAGTGAATGCTGCCCGAGAAAAAGTAAAAATGCGGTCAGTGTCGTACAAAAGGGAATCGTACATGTGAAAATGGTAAAAACTTGAAGATACGATGAATCGCTTAACACCAGCAAATATTCGTAGCTTTGAGAAAAGTGAGACAGCCAAAGAAGCGATAAAAATCATTGGCAAACATTCAGACACAACAGTACTAAGCCAGCAAAATTATACTTTGGTGCGAGATTTCCTGTTTACCCAAACCTTCATTGACAATGCTAATTGTCCCGGTGTCTTAGCTGGCATGACCATACAAGAATATAAAAGAATGACAAAACATAAAACTGCACATGTTCATGGTCCAGCTCGCATAGTCTTGAATTCTAGATTAAAATCTTGGCTATCTATATTTGTGCAGGGTATGCGACCTCAAATTGCAAGTGCAACGAGTGGAAACGTGTTCTTATCATGGAATGGGAAAGAGATGAAATCCGGTCATATCAGAAAGTCTGTTCAATCAGTTCAAAAAGGTGGAATGGATGTATAGATCACATCAACATCTTTTCACAAAGCTGCAGTGACAGAAGTCCATTCTGATAACCCAGCGCTCAGCGGAAAACTGGCTCGCCATATGGCCCACAATGAAACCACAGCTAAAAAATATTAGCTCCTTGCTGAAAAATCTAAGGAGTCAGTCGAGGCATCCAAGAAGCTTGGAGAGCTAATGAGATGATGAAGCTATAACTTTGGGTCAACTACCACAACGTCCCACACTGGCACCCACCATCCGAGATGATAAAGAAGACAGCGAGCCTGGGACCAATAAGGAAATAGCTGAATGTCCACCGAAAATTAAAGAAAATAAAAAAGTCCCATGGAGTGAAAAAGATCTTGAAAGAGTTCAAGAAGTCTTTGAGGAAGAAATCGCTTCTAAAACAATAACTATGGATGATGTTCGTCATCACATTGAAACAAGTGAAGGACTTCATGGCATGTCACTACGAAGAATTTACGATAAAATTAAAAAAGGAATGAAAAAGGAGTTGTCATTTTCTGAAGCGGTGCTTGAGCTGCCACAAAGGTCTGATTGGTTGGAAGATAAAATGTCATAATTTGGTTCCACTGATGAAGGTACCAACCTAGATGACCAAATGTCCAACAGCATATATAATATGAAATGAGTTTATCAGCATATTATATTGCCTCCCAGGCACTGGCTATCTTTTCCTTCACTTCGTCTTCCATGAATTTGTCTCTCCGGTTTGCATAATCTTCTCTTTTAACAAATCCCACATCGCATAGTCCGGCCGTTGTGGTGGCCACTCGTCTTTCTGGATAAAACTGGGTGTTGCCTCCTCCAGGTAGTTTTACGTTCCATTACTAGTGTGCGAGGGTGTGCCATCTTGTTGAAACACATAATTGTCCCCTGGGTCAGGGGAGCAAACAATTTTCTAAAAGTTCCATGTAACTCCGAGATACATGAATTCTCTTGTACGATTTTAAGTTCAAATTCTTAGTTATCCTCTGAACAGATTAACGTGATATTTCGAGTTCAGTGGCAATTTTTTGCTGGGATTTGTGGGTTCCTGGTTGGTCCTCTTGAGAAAGGATCATGTCCTCCACTGCTGTTTCATTTTCCTCAAGGATAACAGTCCTAGGCCTGCCACTTCCGGGCTTCCGAGATGCTGAGCCTGTATCCTTTATCTTCTTTATCAGCCTGTAAACAGATCTGTGGTTCCAGTTCTTTCCAGGAAATTCCTTCATGATGCGGTTACCAGTCCACCCTTTTTTGTTAAAACAGGCCTCAATGATGGCCTCAACGATAGCTTTGTCTTCGCTAGTAAAAACCATTGTGACCTTACTCTAAGAAAGCTCAAGGAATTCTGAGTGATCTAGACCAGGCTAGCTGCAGCACCAAACGTCTAGACATGCCAGACCTGACACTTGATTGACAGGTGCCACATGGCAGACATTTTGGCACTGCGCCATTTTTTGACTTCGCATTTATATTTTTTCACTGTGACAAATGTATCAAACGCAGAACATTGCCATTTTCAGCATTTAAAAACAAAGACCTGATAAACATATTGCCAAATTTTAAGTCTTATACCTTTTGAAACACCAGAGCTAGTGAAGTTTGAAATAAGTGACGTTTTTTTTTGGGCCACCCGATATATACATATACATAATAGAAACTCCGAAAATTAACATCGTTTTGAAAATTTATTTCTACGTCGAAACGTCGAAAGAAATTTTTACAACCATGTCAATTTTCGGAATTTCTATTGTTTTGTATTTTACCAAAATACTCTGTGGTTCCCGTAATATATAATAGTATAATAATGTATCCACAGAAGGTTGCATCCAATGGCGATCCCAAACCAGAAAGTCTCCAAAGTTCAACGACAGTATTGACAGCATATGGGGTAGCGAAGATCGCGCAACATGGTCTTTGCAAGATACCTCGTGAGGCTGGAAGCAGAAAATCAGTAGCAGATTTCTTCGTCACTGAAGCAGATGGACCAGCAATTATCGGTCTTCCAACTTCACTTGATCTCGATTTAGTTACATTGAACTGTTCAGTGCAAAAGGTCTTAGTCACTGAAACAAAGCCTAACCCTCCAGCCAAACCCATTTTTCCCTTGAGAACCACCCTTCCGTGCAAACCTATCAAGAGTAAGTATGCTTTGACGAGATCGGAAAACTACAAGGACAATAACACATCACCTTAGATCCATTTGTACCTCCTGTGGTGCATGCACAGCAACGTGTGCCCTTAAGTCTGCAAGATGAAGGCTCAAGACGTGATTATGAAAATCAATGAGGGAGAACCAACAGCTTGTGTTAACAGTTTGGTGTATCAAAGAAAAGCAGATGGTTCATTGAGGATATGCCTGGACCCTAAGGATTTAAACGAAGCCATTCGCAGAGAACACCATGCGATGCCCACTCTTGAAGACATTCTTCCAAAGCTTACAGGAGCTAAGCTATTCTCTATTGTTGATGCCAAATGTGGTTACTGGAACATGGAACTGGATGAAGACTCTAGTTATTTGACAACTTTCAATTCACCTTTCGGACATTATCAGTTTCTGCATATGCCATTTGCCCTAAGAATGTCTCAAGATGTTTTTCAAGTGAAGATTGATCAAACCTTTGAAGCGTGCAAAGGTGTGACTGGAATCACTGATGATATGGTAGTTTATGGAAAGACCAACAAAGATCATGATCAACACATGCACGAGATGATGTCTAGATGTCAAACTACTGGGTTGAAGCTGAATCCTGACAAATGTATGGTCAAAGAGAAGATCGTGTTCAACTGGATCCTAACAAGATATCAGCCCTGAAAAATATGACACCTACCAATACCAAAGAGCTTCAAGCGTTTCTGGGATTAGCAACATATATGGGTCCCTTCATTCAGAGTCTCAGTACTTTAACCGCACCTCTCGGGAATCTTGTCAAAAAGAACAGCATGTTCGAGTGGAACGAAACCTACCAAGCAACATTCAATGTTGTTGAACGCCAAATTAGCGAGGAATCAATGTTGGCTTATTATGACCCTGGAAAAGAACTCAATCTTCGAGTTGATGCCTCCACAAAGGGCCTGGGTGCTACGTTGCTCCAAGATGGTAAACCAATCGCCTATGCTAGTAAAGCCTATTTGGGTGCAGAGACACGTTATGCAAACATCCAGCAAGAACTGTTAGCTGTTGTATACGGGTATGAGCGGTTTCATACCTTCCTGTTTGGTAGAAGTTTTGTCACTGAGTCTGATCATAAACCACTGGAGACTATACAGTTAAAACATCTAACTTCAGCTCGACCGAGGCTTCAAAGGATGCTTCTGCGGTTGCAGCCATATGACAGGACCATTAAATATAAACCTAAAAAGCAAGTGCCAATTGCTGACGCACTTTCAAGACTCTCACCTGAGGAGAACACACCAATTCCAGATCTCAACGTGCAAGTTCATGAAGTTTGCCCACAGTTTTCAAATGGCTGCCTACAGCAAACATGCAAACAGACAGCCAAAGATCCTGAGATGAGTGCCCTCAGAAGTATGGTAAGCAGTGGATGGCCTAGCACCATAAAGGAAGTAGCTACTGTCCTACGACCTTATTGGATATTTCAAGACGAGATCAGCATTGAAGATGGCCTTCTCTTCAAAGGTCACCAAAATTATCATCCTAGTCATCAAGCTATAGAGAAAACCAAACTGCAAGCAAGATCTTTGGTGTTTTGGATAAATCTGAACAAAGACATCGACAAGTCGACCAGAGGTTGTAACGTATGTCAAGAGTATCAATGCAAGCAAATCAGAGAACCAATGATTCCCAGTGATGTACCACGAAGAGCATGGCCCACAATTGGAACTGACTTGTTCTACTTTGACGATGATGAATACCTTCTGGTCGCTGATTAATATTCCAAATACCAATTTGTACGGAAAATACAGCGAGGTCACAGCAATAGTCAAATGGTGGTCAATCTAACAAAGCAGATTTTTAGTGAACATGGAGTTCCAGAGATAGTCAGATCCAATAATGGGCCACATTACCAAGGACACTACAGAACATTTGCACAGGAGTATGGTTTCAACCACATCGAAGCTCTCGGCAATACTCACATAGTAATGGGTGTATAGAAAGTCAAGTAAAGGTTGTGAAGAAAGAAAACACTTCAGAAAGCAAAGAAATCAAACGTAGATCCATATATGACCTTACTCTGCCTGCAATCCACCCCAATAGATGGTCAATTACCTTCACCGGCTGAACTGTTGCTTGGACAGCGAGTACAAGATAATCTACCTCGGAAAATAGAGCAAGATCATGGTAGTGAGGTTATTGATAAGCTACAGAAGAAGCAAGTGAAGCAAAAGTTTTATTATGACCACCATACTAAAAGCCTACCAAGCCTTTGACCAGGACAGCAAATTACCGATGGGAACCTGCCGTGATTAAAGAGCAGCTGAAAGGAGTCGCACGGTCGTTTAAAGTATCAACATCACAGGGACGCGAATTACGACGAAATCGATCTCAGCTTCAAGAATATGTCCCCAGAAGAGTTTATTTCAACCCGGAACAGAATTTAAGTCCACAAGAACCGCTAATGGAGGAAGCCAATCAATGCAATAGGCTTGATAGTCCACCAACTACACAAAGATCAGAATTTCCTGAAATCGCAAATGAACACTGTGGTAGGATTGTAAAACCACCGGTAAGATTGAGTCTTTAAATTGAAATATCACCAATATTGCATATGCATGCTGACAAATGACTATTAGAAGGATCTTTATTAGATATCGTTCTAAGAGAAAAAAAAATTGTGTATATATCTATCTATTAGGGAAGAGGGATGTAATGATATTGTATTTTATTTAAGAATTAGTTATGCGTGATTCTTAAATGACTTTCATAGGGTATAATAGTGAGTTGGTTTTATTAATAAACATATAGTTGTCTCTAGTTGTAGGAAAGGGTACTCCAAAAGCGTCCGAAATATAACTGTGAATCTCTTGTAGCTAATCTATGCAAGGTAATTGCGAGTCTTTCTCCAGGGGAAACTGACTTACTCATGAGTGTTTTGGCATCTCAGTGAAGGACCCACTAGGCTAAAGAGCAAATCAAATGTCCTTTGATCTATCACGAAGTAGACGAAAAATCACTCTTCATCATCTCTCAACTCTTGAACAAGATTTACAAAGTCACCTCGCTCTCGATGTTGCCTATTTACATCCCAAACCCACCAACGGCTTCTACGTGTTCTCTATTTTTTTTTTAATTTTCCTCCTGATCTCACTCGCTCAAAACGACTGCTAACAACGCCACCTGTAAGTTTTGATTGGACGCCATATTAAACAGATTGCTTACTCTTCCCGCCAAATGTTAAATAAACTTCCCGGAAAACGACTGGTGCGACCTTGAAATATGATTCAAATTTTGATCGCTCTGCTAAATCGACGGTGACAGTGTGGATTTAATTATTTATTGGTCGCTTTGTTGTCAAGTCACTAAGTCGCAACGACTTGGTGACAGCATCAGTGTCTTCCTAGCTTTAGATTTTAGTTATGACTGACAATGCCATTATGAAGAAAAAGGTACTTTCCCACTATTTCTGATCAAGCAAAAAGCAAAGTCAATTTACACCAGGACCCCCCAGAGAGATGAGCAAGTGTATGTATTTAACTTTCAATAATTATACTGCCATCATCATTACATCATTCCCTGTAATATACAACCATAAAGGAGACTAGGTAATAGTCGAGGGTCATTGAAAAAGTCGAGGGTCACGTTTTAGCTAAAAATAATTTATTTACCTTGAATGATTTCATATTATTTAAGCGCAACTAACTGCGTGCAGCTTGCCAGGCATCAAATTTCACTGCATAATTGTCAGTTTATAGTTTGTCTGGATCTGGAGTAAACAAAGTTTTCACAATGTTACATTGCGAATGTTTAAAAATAAATATATGTAGAGCAGATACAAAAAATATTTGTATTCTATAAAATTGCGATTTCTGTGTAGAACTGAAACAAACACATATGTCAGTTGACACTTAACACTTCAAAAGCACGACAGGAATATATGTTGCATCACATTACTTAAAATAGTTTTTGATAACAGCTGTATTACAGACTGGAGCAAACGCACTGAGAAAAGCGGGTTATTATCTAGCGGGTTATTATTTTGATTAGAATCATGCCAAAAAGAACATATGCAGTGGTTTTGTCAGGGGAATCTGACGTAGATGCCGATACTGATTCTCGTTTGTCAAACGTTTCGTGGATGCGAGAATTTCAGCAAGAAGACTATTCAGGCTAGCCTTGGTCAATTCTCGGACACACTTCCTCAGGCAAAGGTTTTTAAAAAGCGTAGCAAGGTAAGTTCAGTATTCTACTGGGTGTATCAAAAAAAAGGTAATCCAACTTTGGCGCGCTATTGTACGTGAACTACTCATTCTATTAACGAAATTTTT
>JBAHVQ010172334.1:0-18310 GCA_036872915.1 Nanipora kamurai
TTATTGCTTTACTTTGTACATCAGTAACATAGAATGTAGCAGTTGTGCTGTCTCCATTGTGTGTGCACTTTATGTCACATGTACCAAACTGTGGAATTAGGGTGCCCCCATATGCTGTCAAGGTGGTTGTGGATTGTTTTAGCACCCTCATCTTCGGTTTCCCATCACTTGTTATATTCTGTGGAAACATGTTGCGATACAGCTTTAATGGCAGGATGTTTGCCTGAGCACCTGTGTCAAGTTTTGCTCGTAATTGTGTACTGCAGTTGTTGTGGTAGGGTAGGTCAATGCTGATTGTAACAAGTGCCTCATCCTTGGCTGAGCTGGGGGAATTAGGTGTAATACTGCTTATTCTGATAGTGTCAAAGACCAGTGTCTCAAATTCCTTGCTTTCTTTGTCATTGGCTGACAGACCATGAACCTGCTTATAGTAATTTTGTCCTTGACCTTGTGGTTTGTTCCCTTTTGAATTTGGGTATCTCCCTCTATTTTGATAAGGCAACGTTTTGTTTGCTTTCTGTCTGCACACTTTTGCCCAATGATTTGGTTTTGAGCAGAGATTGCATGTGGTACCATATGCTGGGCATTTTTTAGCCTCATGTTCAGTTCCACAGTTTCTACATGTTTGTTTCTGGCTTGTGTTTGCAACCTTTGACACTACATTCACATTTTTTAAACTTCCATTTGCTTCATGTAGTTGGGCAACATGAGTCAAGGTAGCTTCATATGTTCTGGCATAATCTATTGCTTCATCCAAGCTTAATTTTTCATCTTTCTCCAGTATTCTTTCTTGTGCTTTCTTATGTCTAGTGCCAATTGTTAACTGTTCGATTAGTCTCTCATCAATCTCGTGTTGGTCACGAAATTTACATTTTGCTGCTTGGTTTCTACATCAATTCATGAAATCATCGATATTTTCGTCTAGCTTCTGTCTTAATTGTTGTAATTGAAATCGAGCAAGTCTATAGTTGGTTTTGTCTTCTGATGCCCATACAAAGCTATTGTAAATGTCTACTCCCTGTCGCCCAATCAATAATAATATATAAGATGCTTTTTCGCTATCTGACTTTTCTGAAAATGAGCCATCAAAAACAAGATTGCAGTATTGTTTAAACGTTTTAAACTCGTCTGGAATATCTGGAGCGTTCCAGTTCATTGTTGGCGGTGTAAACGCCGTGGCCATATTTGTAACTCTTCAGGATCAATTTCAATGTGTTCGACTGTTCGTATTGTAGGAATATAATATTTCGACTTACCCCAGCTGATTTGCACTTCTTTTTTTTCGTGGATTGTTGATCAAATCCCACTCCTTGACACCATGTTATGATGGTCGATGGTATTTTATATTTAATTCTTTTAATTCGCTCTTTAACTCAACATCAGAGGATGGAAGTTCATCTTGAATTACATGTTTTGATGATGGCGGGATAACCTTCTGTCACGTGTCCGTATGTGTAAATCTTACATGACGTACTATCATTACAGACCCAGGCTCTTTGATACTACGGCCAGGGTCCTAGAATGCGAAATTTTAAACCGCCATAAAACAGGAACGATTTAACCGAATTTTAAAATTTTTTCACGTATGTGCTAGCAATCATACCTAATTTTAATATCGCCAATAAGAAATTTTGCCTGTAGGGGCACTTTAAGTAAGTGGCTAGAAGACCTTTACAGATCATGACAAATTAATATTACCATCAGACTATAAATCTTAGAAATTTCTTGGGTTTTGTGGAATTGTTCCTAATGGACATGAACCAGTTAATAAAAAGTAAAATTTTGTTTTTTCGAAAAAAAAGAAAATATTGTCATGTACAAGTATAATATTTTATAATGTCTTGGCGTATAGTATTCCAATTTTATAGTGTAAAGTCACTTTCATAAATTGAGGCCAATCTCGAAATTTTATGGGTAGGAACGGAAACCAATCTCAAAAAAACCCTGGATTTGGCTGGTCAATGTTTTGTATTTTATTTGCACAAACTGGAGTTCTAAGTTCGTAATAATTCTAGACTTATAAAAAAAATATAAATTAAAGTTTAGGAGGCCTTTTACACCGGAGAAACTTTAGGCGATCTACAAGGTAACGAGATAGCTGATGGGGAGATTAAACTTCATGCAATGTGTGGGATGACATGAGGCTTGTCGCATCGTTAAATTTTTTCCGGCCACTCATAAATTAAGGTTCGATTTTTCCACATCAGCTGGAAATCTCAATTTTTAAATAAATTTGTCAAAAGACGACGCACGTTTAGGAACAACTAAACGACATCTTTTTGGAGTGATATCTTTGCAGCATCAATTTCGGAATGATCTAAAATTTTTCAGTTTAGAGAAAGCAACCACAGAAGGCATTTGTTATTTTTAGGGACATGTCATCTAACAAAATTAAAGAGATTCCTCCAGCATTGTTTGATAATCTTCTTCAGCTTTTACATTTGTAAGTATTTTTTGACAATAAATGTCTTTGTTTCTTCTTTATTGATATGATCTCTATAACACTATGTAAGGAAATTTAAATTTGACCGACTAGAAGATAAATAATCACTCGTGGGTTGGATCTAACACAGACCACTATTAATCTCATTTAAGAGACAAATAAGCTAAAGACGATAAGGAAGGTCGAGAAAAAAATTAGCCTTATTATCGTTGGTCAGTCTCCTGATACAATGAGATTGCTTTTTCCATCCCCATACTGATTGACTTTGGGAAAAACGAAGCGCAAAACGAGTTTAGCTTGAAGGCCAGTGTTTTCCTGCCTCTACATAGACGTAGGAGATGTTGGATACACTCGGCAACGGCATCCCACTGTTAAAAGATGGGAGAAAGAGGTCTATTGCCATTCCTTGCCATTCTTTACCACTCTTATTGTACACAACTGTAACTGTTGAGAGTAAGATATATTAACCGCGGTCGAGGATATCTAATATTCACCTTCTTTTGCTTCCGTAATGTACATCCTGCATGAGTTATTGCCTAATGCAAACACGAAGTGACAAAAGCTAACGGTTGACACTCGTTTAATACGTAAAACGGTGCCTTCTAAATTTGAACAATAAAACGAACACATAAAATCTTGATTCAAACCGCTGACCAACATCTCTCTTCCCCTAAAAAATGATATAGTTTAACGTAATATAGAAGGTCAACAATAGTTGGTGTAAAGTGTACAATGCTTATAAGAATGTTTGTTGTACTGTAGGTTTGATTTTCATTCTTTGTTTAGAAAATTTAGTACTTAATCTTTAAGTTTTTCTACTAGTCATCTTGTTCTGGATGGTCGTTCCTTCGCAAGTTGTGGTGGTGTTGCTGATGTATCTCGGTCTGTTTGATTGTGGTTGGGCATATGTTCTGCGCAGTTTCCAGGTGTTGGATTCTAAGATTTCCTGGGTTGTAAGGGTGTTGCTAGCTCTGATTCTTTATCTGGTGTGTCTGTCTCGTTCTTAGGTGGATTTGGAGGAATAGTGAGGTTTGGTTGCAGAGTGGTAGGTCTAGGTCATTGACATGGGGTACGTGTTGGATGTGGTGATGACATTGGTCTGATGTGGACTCGGTTCCTCCATATGTTTCCGGTAGATGTCTTGATTGTGTAAGATCTTGATGGTTCCTCCTTTACAATCTGGCCGTAGATCCATGGTTTTTCACGGCGGTGTGATGGAGGTTTGGCGTATACGGGTTGTCCAGAGGTATTATGTTGAGTTCTGGTTCTGCTGTTCTGTCGTAGGTTTTTTGCTTGTGATGCTTTTGTGTTGTAGCTCTCGTTCTGTTGTTGTTCTATTGATCAACCTAGGAGCAAGGATGTTGTTATGCAGTGCGCAGTTTTGTGTGGGTGCGGCGACACAGCAATCTTTGGGCTGGTGAATAGGTATAACCTTTCTGGGGTGTATTCCTATAATTGAGTAGAGCGCGTTAGAAGTCGTCAGACTTCTTCGTCATGTTCTTGGCGACGTTGATTGCAGCTTCTGCTCGGCCATTGCCTTTTCGGTGAAATGGCGAAGATGTTGTGTGGGTCAATCCATATTCTTTTGCAAGTAATGGGCATAACTTGCTGGCAAATTGTTGACCGTTGTCAGCCTGGCAGATGCGTGGAATGCCGAAAGGAGACAAGTGTGTTTTGTTTTTGTTCACAATTGTCGTTGAGAGGGTGTCTGTGAGTTCGTCCACATCGATCCAGTCAGAGAAATGACAGACAGTGACCAGATTTTGCTCGTGTATGAACAGATCTTGGCTGATTATTTCCCATGGAAGGGAGGGTAGCTGTAAAGATTTCATTGGCTCTTTCGTCAATGTTTCGCAATGCAGTGCACAAGTTTCCCACAAGTGTCACACATTTTTTCTGGATGGTTTTCTCACTCCGGATCGGAACAACACTTCTCGTGCCATTCTTATGTTAGACTCCGCTACCTGGTGGTTGCCACGGATCTTTGCTAGTATGTCTGCCTGCATTGACTGCAGGATTAGGGTCTGTTATCCCTTGCAGATTATGCCGTTGTTTACTGCCGATTATGCCGTTGTGTACCGTTAATTCGTCCCTGTAGATCCAGTATTGTTGTAAATTCTTTTGCAAGTTTTTGTCTTTCGTAGGGTCATCCCTGTGTAACCATGGTATTTAAATGTTTTTAAGAGTAGCTTCCCTTCTCGTTCTGTCTCGAAGTATTTCTTCGGTGTCCATGGTCAGTCTTTCGTTGTATTCGTCCTCTCATTGAGACAATTCAATTCTGAACACGTCGAATCCAGTGACTTTGGTAGCAAATACGTCTGGGATTTCCGCGCATGACGGTGTGTCACCAAGATAATCTGACTTTCCTTTCTTGTATCAAGTTTTGAAGGTGTACCATTCTAGTCTCAACAGCATCTTTTGAAGTCTCGCTGGGGCCTTGCCGAGTGGTTTTTGTAGTATTGTCTCCAGCGGTTGGTGATCTGTGCATACCTCTATGTCTTGGTTTTCATATAACCATTGATCAAACTTGTTAAAAAACTAGCAGATGACCAAACACTCTTCATCAATCTGGAAACATCGCTGTTCTGTAGGGCTCATACTGCAGGATGTGAATGCTGCAGGCTAGAGTCTGCCCTGTTCATCAGTTTCCGCAATAATTCTCCCAGGCCTTCGTTGCTTTTGTCGGTTGGTATAACTACCGGTTTGAGTTAATTGTAGCAAGCTAGGGTAGGTACATGCTTTTGAGATGAGTTCTTTTGTTTCGTTAAACGCGTCTTCTTGTGCTTGAGACCAGTTGAGTGGTACACCATTTTGG
Organism: Nanipora kamurai; assembly: GCA_036872915.1. Lineage (NCBI taxonomy): Eukaryota > Metazoa > Cnidaria > Anthozoa > Scleralcyonacea > Helioporidae > Nanipora > Nanipora kamurai. Next base: position 5,259 of record JBAHVQ010172334.1, read on the forward strand.
GTGAGATTCCGAAGAAGTTTTTTGGTTGAAGAGAGGTGTTCGCAGAATGACGAGAGATAATTAACCATTGTTACCATTGCTATGAATCTTAGCGCGGCTGCTTTGTTGCGAGGTAAAGGCATCTGTGTGATCGCTGTCTCCTTCCCTGGGTCAACTTTAACGCCTGTCGACGTTATGATGTTGCCCATGAATTTTATTACTCTCAGTTTGAATTGCGGCTTGTCAGGATTGAGTTTGACATTCATGCGGTTTCATCGTTCCATGAGTGCTACCAGGTGCCAATCGTGGTCTTCCTCAGCCCGCCATTGGTTGTCACCGTCTTCAAAAACCGTAATATCGTCGGCAGTGGAGATAATTCCTTGCAATCTTTTTAGGGTAGTCAGAAGTCACTTTTGGAAATCTTCAGATGCATTGGTTATACCGAATGGTAAGCTGAGCCATCTGGGTCTTCCATGAGAAATATGCATTGTGGTCATGAGTGATGACTCCTCGTTATGAGGTATATGTAATAATCCTTCTCGAACATCAAGCTTTGAGAAACATTTTGCATTTCATAGTTTTTGGAGTTGTTCGTTGACTGTAGGCATCTGGTGAATAGGTCTGAGAATGATTTTATTCACAGCTTGGCTATACAAATCCTGAATTTCTTTAGCGTCTCTTTGATCTGTTTATTTGAGCACCACAGAGTGGGTTCCTCTACTTTGTTGATAACACCCGCCTATTCGCACCGTCTAGTGCTGTCTTCTCTTTCCCTCTTTTGCTACAGGAAATTTGTGGATTGGATTTGGATCGGTATTATATTGTCTCTGGTTTTAAAATGGACTGGAGGCCCTAGGAATATTCCTGCAAGATATGTTCTTTTTTCATATGGCCAGGTGGAAGTAGTTTTCTGGTGATGGGTATATTAATGGGTACGGAAGGTGGTGCTGGAGGTTTACACCGTGCAGGACTATTGTTATGGATGTGCTGTTGGTGGTTGCAGGTTAGCGGTTTGGGGTTATCATCGGTGGTGGCTCTTATCTGGTGGATTGCATTGGCAGTTTTGGATGGAGAAGTGTTGGTGATTTCCTGGAATGGTTTGGCGCTTATAGTTTGTTTGATCATCTCGAGTGTTTTCGTTTTCACGTTTAACATCTTTGCATAGAGAGAAAGATTTCACTTGCTTTGATTGTTATCAGACCTTGTCTTTAAGAGTCAGCACCAGATAGCAATGTTGATTTATTTCGTATGACTGACCCGGGTCGAATTTGGAACACTAGGGTTTCAAATCTGCTGTTTCGTTCGCACAGAGGTTCTACTTGGCCAATAGGGCGAAGTGGTTTGACATTGCCGCAGGGATATAACAGATAGGATGATCGCTTGACTCTGGCATCGGGTAGAAGTGTGCTTAGAGTGACACCTGAAATGGTTTGCATGTAGCTGCAGTAGCTATCTGTAGTTTGACGGGGGCGACCTCTTCCCAGGTCTCTGGGTATTAACATTGTGTTGTTGTACTTCAAGTGTGTAGCAATGTTGATCATATTGTTCATACACATCAGTAGTTGTCTTCCATGTCTTTTGTTATAGCTGATTGATGTAGTGTTTGTATCTTACGGGTTTCTGACTGTCCCTGCGATCATTGCTGGATTTGGTGATTTGCTGGATCGTGTGTTCTGTTTTCTGCGTCGGGTTGGGCGGAAGGGTCTTTCTTGGGTTCTGTTTGCTGTATCTTCTAGACATGATTTGCCAAAATGGTCATATTTTGCATATTTGCCCTTTTCCCGGACAAGCTTTTCATGCATGTCGTGCTCTCGGATCTCTACACCAATGACATGTACCAGGGGCCTCGTTCAACTTTATGTCTTCGTGACTGGTCTACTTTACGTCTTCGTGCAGACCCCCTTTGGTAGTCTGTCCAATAAGTTTGTTTGTCTTTTTGGCTGATTCAAATGCTTTGGCATCAGTTTCTACATCTTGCATGGTTTTCAGTGTATTGTTTGGTTTTAGGTGGGTTTTCAAAAATTCTGTACCTATGACACCACTGCGCAGGCCAAATGCAAATGTATCTCAACCCATTTCATCAGTCATTGCACCATATCCAAACAGATTTTCTATCTATCTTACCTTCACTTCCCAGTACTGAACAGTTTTAAGGGGGTTCATGACTGCTGTTGCAAAATTTAAATCTTTCGGTCATCAGCGAGCTTCCTATGGTTCCAGTGTAGTGAAGGCGTAATTTTTCCGACCAAACCCACGGTTTTTCTTGTCTGTCTCAGCTATTTGTGGTTTGATGGTGGATCTAATCACTTGTTGTGCTTCGTTCCGAATCGCCGATCTCAAAGCAGATATTTTCAATATTGGTTTCTTGTAGTAATCAGCTGTCTCTATCTGTGAATTCTTCGCGAGATCCCTGTTGTCTGCTTCGATACAGTAGTCACCAAATCGTACTTCGAGTTCTTGAAGTTTTCCAAAACATTAACGCCGAGCTTTAACTCGGGCCATTTCGGGTTCTTGGTCATGTGATTTTCGTTTTAGAAATCCCACTACTGACACCAATATTGCTGTATATTTATATTTTATATTTATTTATACGTGCAGTTCTAAAGCAAAACAATGCAACACCGGCAGTCTCCCGCCATCTTCTCATCTCCTCCTTTTCTGATTCCCAACCCTTTCCTTGGTTCAGACTGCTGATCAACATAACCAGATTATACCACTTATATCCCAATACTAATTACCACGTACAGTGCGGCCTAAAGCTCCTATGAACGACAAAATAAACGATTTCTTTTCTAATCTACGACGTAATGTCAACAACATGGTAACCCTTTATTCGTCAAAAGCCATAACAGACACTGATCTTGACCGCCTGAGGCCCTTATATACCGGCCCAAAAAGCTCATTTGAGAATGATCCTTTTCATCCTTATATAACCCCTCAGTGACAGTGGCTTTCCCTTTGACACGTAAAATCGTCTGGCGTAAGGCAGAGTAAAATACTAAAGAATGATATAAAAATTAGAGTGCCGCGTCGGCAGTATTGAACGGCTTGTTGACAGTCAAAAGGTTTGGGAAACTGCCGAAACTTAAGAATGTTTAAACTGACGTTTCGAGCAAAGGCCCTTCGTCGGAATGAAACGTAAAATGGAAAAAAAAAATAGGTGGTGTGTTTATATTGAGAAGAAATCATGTGACAAATAGATGACAAATAAGATTTAAAAATCGATAACAAACTAGCTAATGAGATGTAAATGATGGATAGTCGTTCGCTATTTTAAAATGTTGATCAGTTAACCGAAAAGGGGATCACAAGATTCCATTAAAAGCATTAGGCTGGGAACCACTAGTGGCTCAAAGAAGAAAGCTAAAGCCAAATTAATGTTTAAAGTGTTGGATAAGATGGGATCTGAAAGCCTTTCAAGTCTTTTCACTTTTAAAAGTGAAGTGACAAATAATAATCTACGAGACATTTCAACCTCTCTTTGCTTACCACTTCCGCGTACCAATAGCATGAAAAAGAGTTTCATGTATCATGGTGCGCGTATATGGAATTCTCTACCAACAGATATAATAGAAATTAAGTCTTTAAGCTTATTCAAAAGCAAGATCGCTGCTCATGAATTCATTATATAGTTGTATAATTATAGTTAAAATTGTATAGTTGTAAATATCTTGTCAATTTCTGTAGTCTGTACAATGCCTTAATAAGTTTTGTAAACTTAATTATATTCCCACGCCCTTCGTGGAAATCAGCATGTATGTTGACGTAGTTAGCGTGTTTAAATAAATTCTCTCTCTCTCTCTCTCTCTCTCTCTCTCTCTCTCTCTCTCTCTCTCTCTCTCTCCCCCTCCCCCGGCGGAGGCCTCAAGGGAATGGCAACAAGCAGAGCGTAATAAGCAACAGATTAAAACAAAAGAAACCTCAAGAGAATAAGCGATACATGCCAATGCATTTTAGACTAGGAAAAACCGTTAACTTGCGAGAAGAAAAATGCCATTATCAAATAAAAAATACAAGTTAATGTCTTTATCCACCCCTGCTAGACAAATCATTAGTTTGTGAAAGGGATGAATGAGACAAACTGAAATAATTACTAAAATAAAATCTGAGACAATAAAGTCCACAAGCTAACGTTTTTATCTGCCCCTGCATGAAAAAAGTAATAACTTAGTGAGAGATCAAACGAAAGAGAAGCGCTCGTCGATTCCATAGGGATAAATAGTTCTAAGTTTGAAAATGAGACTTTGAAAATGAGTTTGTCTTTTGCGGCTGTCGCTATTCCCGGGAATTTGTGAGATGGCACAGATTTCATAGCAGTAAACGAATGGTTGATGCTATTAAAAAGCCGTGAAACGGGTTTATCGACATCATTGTTCTTAACGGAGCGAAGATGTTCAGTAAATCTGTCTGCGAGACGTCGGCCAGTTTCGCCGATATAGGGTTTGCAACATTTACTACAGCATATGCAGTAAATAATGTTGGAAGAGGTGCATGTGAAATGATGTCGAATTATGAAGTTGGATTTTTGTCCAGTAATCTGGGTGGTGGGGTTAAGGAAGGCGCATGTGTAGCAGCGGGCACGAGAGCAAGAGAATGTACCCGCTGATGACGATGAATCTTGTTTTTTGACGATGAATCTCGAATTGTTATTTCGTCTAAAAGAAGTCAATGTGTTGTCAGGGAAAATGTTCGCTGTCTCAGGATCGTTTTGTAAGATATTCAAATTACAGATCACAATATCTTTAATTTTGTAATTAAAAGGATGAAATGTTAGGACTAAGGGAAGCTTGTCAGTGGAATTTTTCCGCACAGGTGTTGTAAGAGTATCTGAACGTGAAACACTGAAAGATTTTTGGATGGCGTTGTCCAATAAATGATTCACATGGCCGCAGTTGTCAAAAAAGGATTTCATTTCCAAAGATTTAGTGTTAATGTTAAGTGTTTTAGTTTCTATTAAAGATGATGCCCTCACAACGTCAGTGTCTTACAAGCCGACTGACTCTCATAGTTACTTTTTGTTTTCGTCCTCCTACCCGAGCCCTACCAAGCAATCCACTCCATACTCTAAATTCTGGAGTTTTCGTCCTCTTTGTAGTGACTAAATCTTTGGAAATGAGATCCTTTTTTTGTCAACCGTGGCTTTCCGAATCATTTATTAGACAACGCCATTCAAAAAGCTTTCAATATTTCACGTTCAGACACTCTTAAAACACCTGTGCGAAAAATTTCTACTGACAGGGTTTCCTTAGCTGCTGCACATGCGCCTTCCTTAACCCCACCACCCAGATTACTGGACAAAAATCCAACTTCATAATTCGACATCATTTCACATGCACCTCTTCCAACATTATTTACTGCATATGCTGTAGTAAATGTTGCAAACCCTATATCGGCGAAACTGGCCGACGTCTCGCAGACAGATTTACTGAACATCTTCGCTCCGTTAAGAACAATGATGTCGATAAACCCGTTTCACGGCTTTTTAATAGCATCAACCATTCGTTTACTGCTATGAAAATCTGTGCCATCTCACAAATTCCCGGGAATATATATATAGCGACGGCCGCAAAAGACAAACTCATTTTCAAAGTCTCATTTTCAAACTTAGAACTATTTATCCCTATGGAATCAATGAGCGCTTCTCGTTCGTTTGATCTCTCACTAAGTCATTACTTTTTTCTTGCAGGGGCAGATAAAAACGTTAGCTTGTGGACTTTATTCTCTCAGATTTTATTTTCGTAATTATTTCAGTTTGTCTCGTTCATCCCATTCACAAGCTAATGATTTGTCTAGCAGGGGTGGATAAATACATTAACTTGTATTTTTTATTTGATAATGGCGTTTTCCTTCTCGCAAGTTAATGGTTTTTCCTAGCCTAAAATACATTGGCTTGTATCCCTTATTCTCTTCAGGTTTCTGTTGTTTTAATCTGTTGCTTATTACGCTCTGCTTGTTACCGTACCCTTGAGGCCCTCGACGGGTCCTCCCCGTTTTCGGTTAACTGATCGACGTTTTAAAATAGCATGCGACTATCCATCATTTACATCTCATTAGCTAGTTTGTTATCTATTTTTGAATCCAATTGGTCAATTATTTGTCACATGATTTCTTCTCAATATAAAAACACCACTATTTTTTTTTTCCATTTTACGTTTCACTTCGACGAAGGGCCTTCGCTCGAAACGTCAGCTTAAGCATTCTTAAGTTCCGGTAGTTTCCCAAACCTTTTGACTATCTATAATACTACAGTATTCATCAGTTACTGATGACTGAATCGGGCACCAAAGATTTAAATCAACTATAGAATCCCTACACTACGCTCTTTGTGAAGTCTAAATTTATCTCAATTCGTGCTGTTTTTGATGACCTATGGATAAATGTCTTATACCCTGACCTTCAAATTACGGACGGCGTGATCCAAAGTGCTTCCACAAGACAGAGCTTTCTCACATCGCGTCTGTGCCTGCCCTTTGCTGTTCAAACGGTATCCTGACAAACAGCGCTCTGACGATCAGGAAATACTTCTATAATCAACCCTAATGGCACTGCCCTCTCGCTTCGTTTTGACCTGTAACCAACACCAGATCCTCAATGCTTCTATTTTGCTAGAAACAAAACCATTTTCGTCGTTCCTGTAAAGTGAGAAGATATTCCTTAACCTATCGATCCCAAAACATATCGGCTAATCGGTGAGCCGATTGCCATCTAGCTCCGGTTGCTTGAGGTACGTTGTCCTCAATGGGGTACTAGCATTATTTTAAAGAAGGAGTTAGTCTTTCCAGGCAAGCACTGCTGGATAGCTATGATCAGACTATTGACGGACAAGGGGACGATCGTTGCTAATCGTCTCGGCTTAGCATACGGCTGAAAGAAGAATTCAGTTGTTCAGGTATTCTGTCTTTAACGTGAATATAGGTTCGTAGAAACACCACAGTATTTATTTAGACTATGCTAAATAAATAAATACTGTGCTCTAAGTAAATACTGTGGTGTTTCTACAAACCTATATTTACGTTACTCCTATCACCATGCAAACTTTCAAGGAATTATTCTGTCTTTGCTGCTAAAATATCTGCTTATTTTGAAGATCGAAAAAACAAGTTTCACGTTCTACTTATTTGCAGTACCAAGTAATTATATTCCATAGTTTACTTTAAGCTATGATGGAATATTTTCCGACATTAGGTGACGGCACCTGAGTCAGCGCCAGTTGTTTTTTCAGATTGTTTGCTGCATTTTCCCAAAAAGCTGTTTTTAGTTCTATGTATAAGGTGTTCCGGAGCTAGTTTTTGAATTGTGTTTATATCATCGTAGAATCTTTGCCAGCTGCTGTTGATTTTGTAGGTTCTGTCAATAAGTGCTTCTATGAGTCCTGTTTTATAAGAAGATGAAGTAAAGCTGATTTTCATGTTGTGTCAGACTCGGAAGGGCAAAACGTTATCAGCTTTCCCAGATCCACAGTCTATTTTCAGATGTAACCCGCGTTAACAAAAAATATGAGATTAATTGCATGAAAAGTAACTAATCCCACTATCAGGCAAAGATTATTGGAAAGGCAGCGACGATAATAAGCTAAAGTTTCATAAATACAGGCATAGCATTAATAAGTCCGTAGAAAGGTTTCCCAACTGATTGCTGCACTTAAAGCCTATGAGGAACATACTCCGAACTAGAATAAGAAAAGTAATTAATCCATTTTCTATTGCTGCACTTCAACTAATGTAGAGAGGCCCAGCTCTTGAGTAACAGGAGCTCAACCGACAAGCAAGAAATCGTGCTATCTACTGTCCACATGACATACACAGACGGTAGACTCACCATTTGAATGAAGATTTCAAGCGGAAAAATAATCAAGAAACTTTTGCTCATAACTAACGAAACCATTAACCAAAAATATATTCTTTCAAATTTTAAAACTTAGACTTGTCAAATATAACTAAGTCTGCTCTGTAGTCGTCCAGAGCGACTGGGATGAAAGCTCAGAAGATAAAACGATATTCGACCACAATGAAGTATCCACAATTTATTGTTACAGACAATCTATTTGTACTGATACGGAGAGAAAGATAAGGAAACAGTCGCCTCCATCTTTTACATGATATACAACATCCACCTTTTACACAAACCAACAAGTTGCGTAGTGTTTTAACGAAAATAAAAGATCCAGCGCCACTGGAAGGCAGAAAACAAACGATAAACTGAGTAAAATGGCAAGAATATTTTGAATTTAAAAAAAAAAAAGATTGCTAACACATTAATGACAAGAATGCCCAACCATGTGTACTAGAAAAACTGACTGAAACATAAGCACCAGAAAGTGAATGTTGCAAGGAGATAAAACAAGCAGAAAAGATATTGGTCCTATGAAAACTAAAAACAGAATTGATTACGTGAGTCCATATTGTTTCGATTTTACAACAAACTGTATTGAAAGGAACATTTTCGAAAGCTGGTTCAGCAATCTTGACAACAATTCTATCAATATTTAGCGCAAGTTAGTCACTATATATTCGAAACTTGTGAGAAACCGAAATTATTTTCTTAGTCTTTCCACTGGGTCAGAAACGTCTAAAAGACTCGGACGTGGCATAAAATCTTTTCCACCAAAACCCGTCGATGACGTCATTGAAAATGGTTTCTAACCGAAACCTCAGACAAAAACTTGAATATTTTGAACAATTATCTGCGCTTTGTTGTCCCTTGAAATTAAAAATTTTCTGGACTGAGTTATTCGGCAGATAATTGCCTGTCTTTTTAGAACTACACTATATTTGGATTTTCATGTTTAGAGACATCTCGTCCAACACAATTAAAGAAATTCGGCAAGGACTGTTCAAAAATCTTACTCAACTAAAATACTTGTAAGTAATTGCATTATTTGTACTTTATTGCCATATTAATTTTTTTTTATTTGTTTGATGATAAAGTTAAAAGTTAAAGTTAAAACCAAAACCTCAGACAAAAACTTAAATATTCTGAACAACTATCTGCGCTTTTTTGTCCCTTAAAATTAAAAATTTTCTGGACAGAGTTATTCTGTAGAGAATTGCCTATCTTTTTAGAACTACAATATAACTTGGATTTTTATTTTTAGGGATATCTCGTCCAACAAAATTAAAGAAATTCGGCAAGGACTGTTCAAAAATCTTGCTCAACTAAAATACTTGTAAGTAATTGCATCATTTGTACTTTATTGGCATATTTACTTTTTTTTTCATTTGTTTGATGTTAAAGTTAAACATTATATTAAATATATTTGATTTTAAAACTAAGTGCATCATGATGCGCATTCCTTCAGAAACATTAAGGATAACAAGTTAATAATACATAAAGTAGAATCATTCGAAGGTTTCGAATATCTAAGATTATTCCACAGTAACGATTAGTAAAAAATTTGCTTTTTAGATTACTGAAATTTGCGATAAATTTATGCTTCAAAACCACCAGTTTTATATTTTTTAATGATCACGTTCACACTGGATCATTGTAATCGTAGCAATTGTTTGGAATGAATGTTTTAAACAGTAAAACAATAGATCTTTTTAAGTCTGACGTAGTTTCCAGATAAGGGAAAAGTTCGCACGGCCATCTTGTTCGTTGTCAAGTTAGAGGCAAAGGAAAGGAAAGCCCATAAGCTCATTAGCTAAACCCGAGTTTTTTCTATATTTTGATGCCTTGTATTGTCACTGTTATTGGATTTTCGATTTCGACATTAGTTTACCTGATAAACCCGTACATTTACGACCTACAACTTGAAGTCTGCATATGGTACGAAAATGTATGATTTTCTACCAAAATTTATTAAATTCTCGAATCTAATAATCGAGTGTGTACAATTCCATGGTGTTGATAATCAGCAAAATCGATAAATCCGTGTACTAATAGAGAAGTAACGTTTCATTAGCCCCTGTCAGACATTGACAAGAAGAATCAGTGGTTTTTTATAGGGAGAGGCAACAGTGATGCATGAACGAGTTACACGACTTTTAATTGTAAATTATACGCTAGACCACATTGTACTTTTAATAATACCGAGTTGTTGTTGAGACTCAATTTCTTGTTACTTACAGACGCAAACAACAGCAGTCCGAGTTTATCAGATAACCTAATGTAGAAATTAAAAATCCAACATCAAACCCAGTGCAAGCCTTCAAAAAGATAGAAAATGTTTTCTGCTTTAGTTAATCAATTACATGTCTGACTGATAAAACGTACCATTTCTGGCCTTACTTCCTTTGCCTATTTTTCAACAACAAACAAGATGGCCATGAGAATCTTTCCTTTATCCACAAACTACCTCTCAAAGTTGCTCACGCCGGACTTGTTTCAAGTGTATTTAAAATTAAACATGGACACTTTTTCCGAAGACATATTATTTTCATATTGGTTGGTTTTATTTGGCTGGCCATGAAAAAGAAAATTCAACGTCTTATTCTTTGACAGCTTTAAGTCAACCAACAAGATTAATTTTAGCAATGTTGCGTCCTGCAGATTTTGTCATCCTTCCTATTGGCTGAAATTTGTTTACATCCTCAATAATTATAATAGCACTGTCCAACCCGAAACAAAACACGTTTCAAGCTTGTTAATTATTGAAAAAGACTTAGTGGACATGAAAAACGCACCATTTTTTTAAATATTCATTTATTTTGGAGCAACTCCCGAGATTTTTCGTATCAATCCGTCCTTGCGAAACAACAATGCGGTTGTACTAACAAAACCGCTACTTAAAGATCAGTTGTGTAATTCAGAAATTTTTCACATCACTGTGTATAAAAAGCTGTTCAGAAAAACCGAAAACTAATCACTTAAAAATCACTTTAGATCCCGTTTAAAATTATACGATCGACATCCGCTGAAATTCATTTGTCAGAAAGTGAGTTTTAACAAAGGATTAATAAAAAAAGCTATTGTCGATTTCCGGTACTGTTACGAAGATCTGAGCAAACTGAGATTTATTAAAAAACATGTGTATTTTAATTAAGGGGACAAGATGAAAGTTAATGATGCCTTTGTTGTTACTCCTGTTTTGTTATCCATCCAGAAACGTTTATTATTTTAGGGCAAATAGGTAAAAGGTCGGCAGAATATATACAGAAAAATTTTTACTTTTTACATTTTAGCATTTTTGCATTTTTGAATTTTTGCATTTTTGCATTTTTGCATTTTTGCATTTTTGCATTTTTGCATTTTTGCATTTTACATTTTTACATTTACACAATACAATATCCTACATTTAACATTTTACTAATTTTTCCTCAACCAGCCAGTCGATTGGATTAAAAGGTTACAATAGTAAAAAAATAACTTATACATGGGAGTAGGTCGTTGGACAATCCAATACAGAACCATTTCAAAACTTTCAGCAAGGGTCTAACGTTATGATTAGATGAGCATCTTCGAAATTACCGCATGGCTGAAATAGCAAGCCACTTAATCCTTTAACCACCGCACGCACAAATTTGGCCCCTCTGCTATATACTCTGCTAACACAAGACGATTTTAATCGTAAAGGGGAGACTTATAAATGTGAGAACAATGTAAAAATGTAGGTTGCTATGTAGGTAGTATATAAAACAGCGTAGAAAGTTAGAAGCTTGGTGGACTGCTGAATATTTAGCACAATTCTTATGTTCCAGGCAAAGACCCTTCTTCAGAGACTGAAACGTGTTCTCAAATAGGAATGGCAACAAAACCAGCTTTAATACTAAAAGGATTCATGTGATAAGAATTAACTAATAAAGTATGAGAAATAAAAACGAACGAATTCTGGCGACGATAAACCTAGTAACGACAAGGAAGTCTCTTGCCACTTTTAATGACAATCAATCAGTTGGCACTAAAAGAAAACAACCACAAACCCCAAGCCCAGTGAAATAAGAAGTGTGTATTCGCGGAACATGAAGACAAAAACAAATTGAAATCAATGCATAAGCTGATGTTTCTATTTGCATCCCCTAAACAAAAACAAAAACTTATCGGAAGGTTAAATAAACGTAATGCATAAACTACTGTTTCTATCCGCTCTTGCTAGACAAAAGTAAGGGCTGATGGGGAGGTTGAACTAATAAAAGCTTTCTATAGTCTATAGGGTTGAGTTGTTCCAAGCTCGAAAATGAGATGGTTTTCTTGTCTCTTGCGGCTGTCATTGCCACCAAAACTGGGTTGCGATGTGATATTTCAAAAACTCATTGATAATTCATGAGGAAAATACAAAGGAAATTCATAACCATTTCGTATAGATCCTACTCTTATTTCAAATATTAAATCAAAATAGGTAAGTTGAAGTCCCTTCTGAAAGTAACAACGAGAGATGGACTTCTAGTCCTTGCTTGTTTTAGCTCCATTTGGTGAATTTGATTGAAATAATGTTAATTACAAAATCGATCTAAACAAAATAAGACCCATGTATGAATATTCGAATTCAGAAACATAAATTAGATATATTTATCTGGTTTAGTACAACTGAATGGGAAGATGGCCTCTGGCCAATCCAAGATGGACCTGAATTATAGTCACCCTAAATAGTCACCTTTGAAAAGAAAACGAAATAAAATTTTCCTGGCTGAGCTCTAAATAGCTATTTCGTCAACGTTTTAAGACATTTCTAATGCTAAGTTGGGAATGTTTCAGTATTCATGACAAAAAGAAGTAAGCCTTGGTCCAATAAAGAAACTTCTTTCCACCAAGAGAGAATTTGACTCACTATAGACATGATTAAGCTTCGCGCGAGCTCTGGCACATGCCAGGGTTTTTCCACATTTCAATATTCTTCTTGGGCTAATGAAAACTTTGAAACAATGAAAACGAGCTCTTTACATGACAGGCAAAGCTCTCTTTTTCCTCATTTCTTTTAAGCGAGAGTAATTCTTTTGGCAATTATGACCGCTATTCTTTGATTTGGACTGTTCCGACATCAATCTCAGATTCATCTGGATTTTTTTCTTAAATGAAAACGTCCACTGTTGTTAATTATTACTTTTAGGGACTTGTCGCTTAATGAAATTCAAAAGATTCCTGCAAGATTATTTGAAAATGTTCGTCAGCTGTCACGCCTGTAAGTATTCAACGAC
>JBAHVQ010172343.1:0-18309 GCA_036872915.1 Nanipora kamurai
TTGTTCTTCGCATCGCACTAATGATTCCTCAATACACGCTATTGTTGTTTGAATCACACATTTGAACGTTAATTATTAGCATATATTATATCGTTGTTTTATTGAACTGTCATTATGCGCAATTGACATTTGATTGTTGTCATTGAAATTAGGAACGCACTATTAAATATGAAACACGCGTTATTCATTACTGGTTTTCCCTTAATAAAGGGCAAATGTTGTATCTCAAAAAAAGGATTTTCTGAGCCTAGGACGGGAATCGAACCCGCAACCTTTGACGACCAGTGAGACGCTAAACCATTGAGCTACAAAAAGTCAGATGGTAAGCTAACGTCATCAGAAGATGCCGGGTAGCTTGATAGACATTTGCTAGTCGCCCAAAGTAAACAATATAGCCAATCTAAACTGTATGATTTCTATTTCTTAGATTATATACGACTGTCTTATTCCTCATATTCACGTACGGCTGAATTGAAACAACCTTGAAAGTTATATTTCAAAGCTTCCTATCATAAAAACTATTAGCAGCAGCCACAAGAAGGTGCTGATTTCTGAATTAAATTGGACTAATTTAAATAGAAGAACTTAATTTAGTAATGACATATACCGGTGTATATGTCATTTAAGAACATCAGGTCGCACGAGGAGGACGTAATCCAAAAGAGTGTGTCAGAAATACTATTAACAAACTTAGTTGTTATTTTACTTTTAGCAAAGATCTCAGCAGTAAGACCTTAATGATCTCCCCCGTAAAATTTTCAGATTATAAGAAGAAAACTAATGCCCCTATTTCTGTTCATCTGGCCGTAATTCTGACCAAACATCTGAGTAATTAAAAGTATTTACATCATTAACGTCGGCCGATCGGTCTCTGTTTTATGCAAAATGACGTACATTTATCGTGATACTATTGTCCCTTGCCATAATTTTGCGCCCCTTAATCACGGCTCCCTCCCCACCCTCCCTTCGCGGCTGCTTCTCAGAAATTCCAAACTTAACAAAAAAATGTTTACTTTAATGTCTTTCAGGGCTTAGAAAAAACCCTATTAGGAGTAGTTGGTCTAGTTTGGCTGGCCGGGAACCACCAGTGTACACCAACTGGCGTTCTGTTGTTATCAACAGATATTCCACAATATGTGCTGCAATAGAAGGAAGTAGATTTGGGACTTGGAGTAGTGTTCGTTGTGCTTATACATCAGCATTTGTGTGTGAGAAAGAAAAAGGTAACTTTGGATAATTAGCAGCAGGAAAAATTGTCAAAATTTTCTAGATGAGTTTTAATTGGAAAGCATGCCCCTGAAACTTGATTTGGAACTTAATTTGAAATACATTAAATGGTAAAAAATAGGGTAAAAAATTTGTAAACAAGTGTTTTGGACATAGTTTTGATATGTGCTATGTTCGAAAACGCTCACTTGTAAACTGATATCTATTACTATTCAATGTATTTTAAAAATATTTTAGCGAAGAAGTCATATAAGAATGGCAATTATTGCCTTAAAATGTAATTCACATTTATCTCAGTCTTCTGAAAAAACCACAAAGATATTTTTAAATATTCTTCCGTAATTCTGGATATACAACATATCTTGCCAGATTTTGTTCAAAGTGGGCAAGATTATTGTTCAACGACTCAGTCGAGGCCAGGTTCGTTTATATCTGGATTGGAACCGGGATGTCGCCTTCTATTTCACATAAGAAATGCCTGATGGGTTTCCATGTTTGGATAGCCTGATTCAAACGCGAGGGATGTTGGGAACATTCGAAAAGCGTAAAAAAACATGAGCCGCTGGGCGAGTGTTTTTAGCCGTTGAAAGTTGACCAACATCCCAAGTGTCTGGATCAGGCTATCTAAACTGGAAACCCATCAGGTATTTTTTTATAAAATAACGACAGAAAAAAATCAGTTAACTTAATAAAAACATAGATGAAGTGGACTATTCTCCCAAAAATAATCAACTATCAACGAGAGGCAAGGTTCAGAAGATCAACCGAACTGAAGTCAAGCCACTTCAACGCGGTAAAAAACTCATTAAGTGTTTCTTTTAAGAAATAATAAGACTAAACGTGCGACACAAACTCCAGTAATATTGGCGGGAAATTTTCCTTGTTTGGATAGCTTGATCCAAATATGGGTATTGACCAATCAGAGCTTGCGTACGACACAAGTTATTTTATAATTTAAGATCAGAGGACCAGATGGCTTTGTTCCAGTAGCTACTAAAAATTCGTATAGGGCTACGTTTCTTCCCGAGAATCTGAACCCGTTGCATCCACCGAATCCGATATCCTAGACTCACAATCTGCTCTTAGATTCAGAAATTTTGCATATGGTGCAATTCACTAGGAGTTGGTGACTGAGAGTCTAGGACTACGGTCTGTTTAGCCTTTTACAGGACGGGTTTGCAGGAAGTCTTCCCCTGACGAACAAAATCGTCTTGAGTTGCCCCAGTAAAATAAATATGCTGCTAAATGCAACAGTGGGCAGAAAAGGGTTAATATTTCACATTTTTGTAATGTCGAATCAATTACACGCCCGTTTATTTCACTGGTAGTCTTTAAGACATTTTATATATGTAATACCATGATCACAGACAAAATATATTTTTGTAGTGATTTTACAATTCTTGTCTTTTGATATTCTCTCATCCATTTTAATGAAGGAACGACGTTCGCTCATACATACTGATGAAGGAAAAATTACAAATTTCACTCTTTTAAGGGAATATAGAGATTAGATTACCTTTGAGAACAACAGAAACAGAGGTGATCATGATATTACAAACAAATACTCTGAAGTCTTGGAGAATTGGTAAAAGTCCTGAGGGCCCTTGGGGCTTCCACAAACCCTCCCTCGTCTTCTGAGGACATTTAATCACTAATTTCCATCATGTCAAAGCATTAGTTATAATTAATACTTAAAATTAGATATCTTGAATTTACAGCAAGGAAAAGTAACGAAGTTCAAAATTCTGAACTAATAAGAGATGTTCGTTTTTGCAATTTTCAATTTCTTCGTCATTTAATTAATGGTGACTCACAACTCATTGATTTTAGAAAAAAAATTGAAATAGGTACGAAGTATTTAATTTAAAATTGCTGTGATTAATTTTGATCTATATTTTACTTTTTTACTTTGTAACACTGTAATTTATCACTTCTACTGCTTTTTAGATGTAAATCAACCAAAGGGTAATGGATCAGGTAGGCTGTCATTTCTTTTTTACCCAAATAAAATTATGCAGTTGACTATACGATGTGTTCCAGTAAAATTCAGGTTGAACCAACATTTAAATGAAGATTAAAACCAAAATTATGTTTCCAATGAAATAAATAAATGTATATGAAAAAATGAAAAAATGACCGGCAAGGATTACCCATCATTAGCAATTAGATAAACGCTCTACGACCAATATAATAAGGATTTTTATTTTAACACGCTTACAAAATAAACATTCTTATCTGTCAGAGAGCGATTACCTTGCTCATCAAAAGTTAGTTTAGATATCATGGCGAAAATTAGATCATTTTTGTCCGTTTGCTCATAAAGTTAGTTTTTCATATTTAAGTTTTATCAGACGACTAGTGGACGTTCGTCAAGCTCATTATCTCAGAAAAACGCTTTCTGAGCCCTAGGCGGGAATCGAACCTGCAACTTTCTGATGAGCGGTGAGACGCTCTAACCATTGAGTTCAAGACTTTTGTCAGGTTTGAAAGTATGGGATCGTGTAGGAAAGCATTGAACATTGCATGCAAAACAAGCACATGTTTCGTTCGGCGTCCGGCCTCATACGATTGCAACATAAAGTCGACTCAGAATTGTCATACAGAGCCGGCCGCGAAGATCAATAGCACCACATACACCTGTAATCTTTGGCCTCCATCTGACCTCTCGGTTACTTAGTGGTTAGAGTGTCTTGCCCACAATCATAAGGTAACGAGTTCGATCCTCATCTTAGATGAAAAAGCATATATACAGGATTTGCACTTGACATACGTTTGCAGTTGACACCACTAATTTTCCAATACTTTTTGGGGCATTTCTTCTAGTTGTTGGTATTCCAAAGTTCAAAAGAATTTGCCAGTTTTCTCGTACAAAGCTGTTTTGCCCTTATGGTTCTGTTATCAAAGTTAATTCTGCCTTTTGGGGCAGGAGGCAGCGTGATGTTTGTCGTTACACAAGTATTATTGACTGTGGATTAAAAGAAATAAACAATACAACAAAAAGACTGAAGAAACAATGTGCTGGCGTGAGCAGTTGCAATATATATGCTTCAAGTCATAGTGATTACTTTGGAAACCCATGCAGAGGGGTCTATAAATACTTGGAAGTTGACTATACTTGTGTTCCTGAAGGTATGAGACCCAGTTGAATTGTATTGTTGGACCTAGGGCGCGGTAAAGGGTTGAGGAACGATTACTCGTGATTTTTAACCATTGTCAATTTTAATAGTTATTGATTGTTCTAAGGATTTGTCATTATCATGATTGCTCCGATCGATTGATTGATTAATTTCTCAATTTTATGTGATGGCTAGACTACATATTTGTCTTTTCTTCTGTATTTCATTATTGTGGGCAGTTTTATTTTTTTGACTGCTAAGAATGTTTATTCAGTTGTATTTTAGATCTCATTTTCTTTGATTGTTTGTCATTGTTTAAAATTTAACTCTTTCCTGTATGATTTTTCCTTTTGCTCTTTGTTCTCTTACTGTTTTATGTATCGTTCTTCCAGTTGTTCTGTTGTTATAACTTGTTGCTGTGTAACAACACTATGCAGGAAAGGGTTAAGATCGTCCGATTGTCAACATTGTTAAGATTGTTTTGATTCATTATTCGAAAGTTTGATCATTTTTTATTTTATTTTGGTAAGCCGTATTCTTATCATATGTTTTATGATGGAATGAAAGAAAGTCTTGTTTTTCTTAAAGTACATGGTCAGCATAATACACCCTGCCCACAAGGATGGAAACGCAGTCCTGATGGAAATGTATGTTATGGGTTAATTCTTGCGAAGAAGACTTGGAATGATGCAGAGAAGACATGCAAGACATTTAAAGCTAATTTAATTAGTATAGTTGGAAGGTACGTCCCGAGAGCCTGGCCATAACGTTCGTCTTGTTTCTTGCATTTGTCTCTTGACAACCATATGCAATAGCTCTTAAACGGGGTTTACGTCATTTCCCGGCAGTTTCAGTGACGCTCTGGCGGAAAAAGAGGCGTATAGTATTAGTTTTGCTAGAAGTTTTGAGAATCAGCGGCAACCGTTCCGGATTGCGAAAATTAGAAAAAGCATATAAAACATATAAAAGAAATAAGACACATAAAACAAAATATATAATGTACAAAATAATGTACGATATAGAAAATAGTATTAAGGATATAAAAAAAGGAAAGATATAAAAGTTATGAACTAAAAGATATAAAAGAAGAATGTTGTGTTGGCAGTGCAGAAAGACTGGTAAACCACCCATAGGATGTAGAAACTAATGAAACTAAAAACAGAAAATCCTAACATGAAATAAAATGGAAACTAGGCGAGGATTTTATGTTTAAAAAAATCGGTGACAACAAAAGTATCTAATCAAGCTTATCTTTACCTGTCTTTATTTTTTCTCCAGCATGAGAGACAAATTTATTAGCATGTGCATTTTATTACATTGAGTTTTCGTTCATTATAATTGTCACATATTATTATTAAACTAATACAGCACGGAGAGGAATTTTTCGTTGTTTTACCATTTCTGAGGTGGAACTAATTTAAAAAGACATAGAAAAGTTTCACTCGACCTGGAAAATTTAATTTGCCGGAAAATTTTGCCGGAAAAGTGACAAGCTGGCTTTACGTTAAGTCCTCTGTCGGTCCGTCATGTCTGTTTCCTGATCGACGTTTGAGTTAGCAAATGGCGTGACATGATTTACAAGGATGGATTTAGGATTTCTGCAAGGAAGATTCCTATCAACGGGAGCCCTAGTCCCCCGACCAACTTCGAAAAGATATTGGGACTGACACTTGCTCTGTCAATGCTATGATTGATTTCGTTCGCATTGTCCTTTGTCCTGGGCTCTGAGGAATCGAGGTCTGGATCCCTTTCTGGTTTTCATCTTATTAATTACCTTATTTTGGAATTTTGCACTTGTATTTGAATATTTATATAATCACATCACATCTGAAATAAAAAAGCCTCAAGGGCCTTCTATTTACTTACGAATCATTCGCTGATGAAGAGCCCTCACATGAATTTTTCATGTTTGGTTTCGGGCAGTATTTTGATCTATTCAGTGTATTTTTCCTAAGGGACGTTCATTAGAAACATGACATTTCCCCCTTTTTAGTTCTCTATGGAATTTTTTTATGATCTAATTTGTTATTATGAATCATTTTAATGGCTTCTACGGTTTACTATTGCAATGTAATTGCACAAGATATTTTATTTTACTGTTAATTTACCTGAAATCTTGATACTTGTCACTTAATTGAAAACTCAAGCGTTATATTTAGTATCTAAAACACGAACATCAGTGTTTAATTAAATTTTAAAATTCCAGCGCGCAGGGTGCGAATTTTTAAACTTATAAAAACACATGCTGTGAGTTTTGAAAAACGTCGCTTGGGTATTGCATTTCCACCGATATTGGTGACCGATATCTATCAGTGTTTTTATGCTAACAATGCGTCATGCTAATTAGGATGACAATTTTACATAAAATTTCAAGTTCCTTAATATTCTTTATGTAAAACGTTCATCTTAATTAGGATGCAATACAAACTTAGGGTTGCGAGGTGCAAGTCCATGAACCCCACATCCCCAGTGAGACTGAATTCAAACTAGTCCTCTGGTTTTTTTAAATAACAAAGTTTCATGCTAAATAGGATGACAGGTTAACCAGGAAGAAGAGCCCTTGCACGAAATCAAATACATGCACGAAGCTAGACAACACACCTATTGAACATTAATAAATTTTTGAAATAATAAATTTAATAAACCATATTGCCTCTTCGCTTCTGTTAACTGGTTTTTAGTGGCTACCAAATTATGCTGAAGTTATCGAACTGCGACATTCCTTTTATATCTTGAACACCTATAATTAACTCTTCAACTCCTTCGTTTTTAACATTTAGTCAAAAGTTCTACAAATTTGCACAATACGTAGTTAGTGTCAATCAAAATTTTCAATGAAACTTCGAGAAAACATATTTAGTTTCATTCTCCGCAACCTGCTCTTTAAGATCCAAGATCCACCACGACGAATTTCACGTCATATATATTCAGATGTTTCAATGTCAGTGATTTTTTTCTTGCATTATCCAGTTAATCCTTTTAGAAATTATTTTTGTTAGGTCATTTCGTGCCTACACCATGTAAACTCTATGCAAATTTATGGATTAAAGAGTTTGGTTTGATATCGTAAATATAATACATTTGTATCAAACAAAATAGCGAATTTGTCCTTGATAATAGCTCCCTGCGCCTTCGCAAGAAAGTATGGATTAAAGAGTTTGGTTAGATATCGTAATTATAATACATTTGTATCAAACAAAATAGCGAATTTGTCCTTGATAATAGCTCCCTGCGCCTTCGAAAGAATCATTTCAAAACTGATCAATTCAACTACGATTTAAAGTTAGACACAATTACTAAATATTTTGGTAAGTCGTAAGAATTGAATTTCGATAACGTAAGTTCTCGATGCAATTCGAGAATCTACATACATCGATACAGATCGATATGCTTTTACTGGCTTTATACTCATTTTTACCACCCCACATCTCGTCTCAATGTTTAATGAAAATATAAAATCTTACAGTTCCTTGACTGGATAAAAAAAAGTATTGTATGCTGATATGCATGTTTTGAACAAGACTACACAATAACTGTATCAGAACAATACAATGACTACCGTATTGTATGCTGATATACAGTTTTGGACCAGGCTACACAATAACTGTATGAACAATACAATAACTTCTGTTTTGTATGCTGATATACAGATCTGAACAGTCATTTGCAACGTCTCTCATGGAACGCGCGTGGGATGCAAACGTCTGGATTGGTTTGAACGATATAGAAATACAAGGTGTATACAGATGGTCTGACTCTTCACCTGTAACATGGACTAACTGGTATGTTGGACAACCAAATAACGGAAACAGCGGTAATGGTTGTGTCTACATGAACCTTACAAGAAGTATACAAGACAGAATGTTCTGGAGGAAAGGAAATTGCAGTCGCGAATCCGTGTTCATGTGTAAAAAAATTATAGGTATGTTCCTTAGTTGCACAGATACATAGTTGTTAACCTCAATAAAAAAAGCAGCAGAGGGTGATAATTATTTTATTATAACCATTATTATTATGGTCATTTGTATTATGGGTATAAAGTTAAATTCTGTTTAAAACCATGTTTTTCTTCACTTTTCTTTATCCTGTGAACCCTTTGAATATATAGGAACGGCTCTTTTGCAAATCGTATTCTTTGGTTGATTCTGGTAGACACCAACAGTTTTACTACTGTAGTGTTAATCGTAAAAAGGTCTCTGCTTTCCTTTCGTTGTTACAGCAAACTAAATCCATAACCAAAGAATGAGAGAAAGGTTAGTCTTTTCCCATGCCACTGCGCTACAGAATCACCTCTTTTTGCCCGCAAGGAAGCTCCAAGGTAATCATATGTCCCAGCCAAGCAGAGATAGTACTTCACCTTTATAGCGAAATGCTGTTATAAATCAAAGCGCACAGCGCCATCCTTCATAAGATTTTACGACCACACCACTGCCTGTATACGGTCAACAGCGTTACGAAATATTTTACGGAGTCCTCCTTTCTAAGGTCCAAAAGTGCTTGAAAAATCAATAATAGTCACAATAAAAACAACAATAACATGTAATAATAACAAAAATAATGATCGTAATAGTCATAGTTCGAGTCATGGTCATAGTTGTGGTCGTGTTCGTGGTCATGGTAATGGCCATGGTGTCGGTCATGGTCTTTGTCATGATTTTGATCATGATCATGGTCATGATCATGATCAGAGCCATGGTCGTGATCATGGTCATGATCATGATCAGGGTCATGATCATGATCTCGGTCATGGTCATGATCATGATTGTGATTTTGGTCATGGTCATGGTCGTGATCAATATGATCGTCGTGATCATGGTCACAATCATGATCATGGTCAGAGTCATGATCACGGTCACGGTCATGGTTATGGTCGTGGTAACAGTAATAGGCTAATAAAAAGAGTAGAAGTACGAGTGGCGGTGATGGTGAGGGTTAGGGTAATAGTTACAGTAATAATAACAATTGATGGAAGAAGTTTGCCAAATATTCCTTCCGGGAGGGACACGTATGACTAAAAGATGAGGCACAACAAAGAGTTTGGCAAACTGCTATGCCAACGTTGTCAAAAATATAAATGAAGAAAATTTATCAAAGCTTTGTGTGCAAGCACTAGAAAGAGTGAGATCATCTCTGGCTGTAAAAGACGAACAGGGCGGTGGAATTTGTCAGTATTATTGCTGCAATGCGACAAATGGTTGAGATAATTGCCATATTGCGAATATGGGCAGGCATGTCCCGGTTATCAACGGACAGTTCAACATTCACTGGAAGGGAATCGTAATTTAGTGTCAACAGAGTACCCTGTAGCAGGATGAAGCCTTGATAGTGTTTGTCTACGAGTGAGAACGACACTTGGTATTTTGTCTATTTTTTCCGTTCTTTTCTCACACAACTTTGTCATGTCCTGGTCTCACGTGAGAAGAGTGTTGTCCAGTTTGAATATTCCAATTACGCAAGTTGTCTCCTGGAGTAATGCTGGATTCATGAGGGGTGGCCTTTACTAGACCTTTAGGGGGTACGGCTTAGTTAGCTGGTAAGCTTGTACAGTATATATAACAAAACTAACAAATCATATTTGATAGTCTGGATTCTTTGTCATGGTCGTACTAAATCATAAAATCCCAGAACACTTTTACCTTACCTGATTGTAACACTCCTTGAGAGACATTATCACTGACACTGTCGCTATCTCTATCATTATTATTATTATCATTTCTATTGGTATAAATTTCATCTATCTTAAATTGAAAAATAAGATGGATTTACAAAATTTACATCAAGGGCCATGAAGCATGAAAGGTAAAAGGTAACATATACTTAAAACGTTAATGGAAGTAAGATTAAATTAGAAAAAAGATGAAAAGCATTTAAAATTACAATTATTTACATTAGATGGAATAACATATCGTTAATGTTTTTCTATGTTTGAGTTGATTGCTAGCTGGCCTCTAACTTTATTCGTTTATGAATTTTAAGTGTATTATTTGTTTCTGCAAGTCTCCTAAGAATGCCTACCCATGCGGGAGAAGTGTATTCGACTTTGGACCCAATCTTTTATGCAAACGTAAGACCGACCTCGGTCTTACTGCTAGATTAACAGAAATCGTCTCAGCGATTTTAGTTGTTCTTTCACTAAAAGCATTGTCCCTGCACCTTTGAATCGCTGCGTTTTAACATATTTTGTGCGATACTGAAATGTACATGTGTTTTACTTACATTAGGTACAAGAACAAAGCCAACATCTCGTTCAAAAGGTATTTAAACTAATACATTTTAGTAATGCTTTCTAAGCTTCAATTTCTCTAGATTACGGTGTAAGTGAGTAGTTTAGAAAAATTCGTAGCAAACAAGCGACAAGAACAAACGCGCACGCACCAATGAACGTAATCGACTGAGGTTTTTGAACCAGTTGAATGAAGTCATATTGAATGGACAGACGGACGAACTGATAGATTGATTCAAAAAAATAGCAAGACAGGCAGAGCAGTTGGAATGTAAAAAGAAAGATATCTACAGAGGAAAACGAGAGGCGAGGAAGACACCGTGAGGCAAATGGTTGTTGAGTGAGAGGGAACTGCTAAAATCTTAAGGCAGTAAAATTGACGTTTTGGATGAAGGCCATTCGTCGCCAGTCCGACGAATAGATGGAGGTATGGCAGACAAATGGCGAGGGTAATCCTCGCAGTTGGTATGTATCTTGGGATAACTGTGACTAAATATTTCGCTTAAGCTGGAAATAGATGTCCTGGTGGATGGATCCCTTACGAGGAAAACTGTTACAAATTCTACAACAATGAGTAAGTTGTTCCCAAATGAATTATGTTTTCGTTTCATAAGTAGAAGTGATATTTATGCCATGGATTATAACTAGTGATGTTTATTTGTTTGAAGGATGAATTGGAAATCATCTAGAACTTTCTGTCAAAGGTATAGCACAAGAGCTGGAAATTTAGCAAGCATCACAAGCCAAAAGGAAAACGATTTTATTGCAAGCTTAGCTAATCAAACAATTTGGATTGGGCTGGAAAGTAAAGGCGTTTTTCGAGGTAATACGTCTAAGTGTACAACTAGTTATTTCCTCGTGGTAACGGTTTCCCAGCTAGTAAATGCATGGTATGACAAGATCAGATTTTTTTCGGAAAGGCCTATTCCTAGTGCAAATGGTGGCCACGTAAAATTTTTGCCAACGGAGTAGGATTATTGTATAAAATCTTGTACTTCAAGCTTTATGAAATTCTTTCCGAATATCGTTAGTGATAGCCGCAAGCTCTCACATGAACATCGTGCGTTACATTCATCTCATTCAATAGGAATATTATTTACATATCGTTGGAGCGACTCCGCGGAAATAGTTGTAGATACTCAAAAGGTTTGGGAAACTGCCTGAACTCAAGAATGGTTAAACTGACGTTCCGATCGAAGCCTCTTCTCGAGGCGTTCTTGGTTCTTGCGGGATTTTGCTCAAATTTTCAGCTTCATCAATAGTTCACCGAGTTCATATTAAATTAAGAATGACAATTGAAATATCGTGCATTTTACTTTTTGATTTCTTGATCTCAAGTCGGTATTTTTCAAAATGTCAGGAGACCCATCCCGAAGGTCCATCAGCTCTAGATCTTTTTTGAACATGGATCCAACAGTACTGTCTCTTACAGTCCATATAGTTAGGAAAAATACAGGGAAACCGTTTCCTTCATTTTTGTTTCGAATCTAATCCTTCCAAGGTGCGTATCTCTATATGACGATTTCTAAATAAGTTTGCTTGCGTATTTTCTTCGTCGTATCGCATGCCACTTATAACTAAAACTCCGCATTTCATCTTCAATATTTTTATCAAGTCATCCGATCAGTCTTGATCTCTACTGACATAAATTCCAACACTATCATCGTGAACCTGAAGATCATTATCAGTGTAGCGTATAAAAACTAAATATACACTCCTTGAATATACCCTTCACTCCGCCGGCATTACCATCCTATAAATACAGAATTCGTGACGAAGGTCTCGGCAACGACCTTCGTAGCCCAGTTGGTAGAGCATTGTACTAGATTCGATCCCCAGGCGAAGGCACGAGAGTTACAATTTTTCGCAACTTTTTTCTTGAAGTATTATATTGAATATAACAAAGAAGTATTTCCACAATAAAGAAATTGCTTTGAAATCCCAAACTAAATAACCACATTTGTTTGCAAACATTTAATTTCGTTAACTATATTGGCCGATGCTGTGCGGCAATGTGCGGCAGGTGGTAGCTTGGTGTATGTAGATCGAAATTGCGCATGCTCCTCAAGCTTATTAACTCAGAAAAGATATCTGAGCACCTAACAGGAATCAAATCTGCAACCTCTGATCTGACCATTGATCTATATGGACTCAGATAGAAGGGCGAAGGTTTCTATTTGTACTGATTCTTAGTTGACATGTGTGCTGCTAACTGCAGTCTCGACAAGTCATGTCGTCCACATCTGGTGAGCATCTCACCATATTAGAAACTGGAACAAAGGATAGAACTAACTCCGATGCGGAATTATTCTAATACATAACTGTGTGAAGTTTGTGGATATTTCAACTTCGAAACAGTATCTTGATAGTCGTCTTGATATTTTATAACTCGAATATTTGGTTTGCAAGATGCTGTTCTTCGGAGTATGTTTCTAACTGTATTTCCTCAAATTGTCGGCTGGCAATGGTTTTTGAGACACGTAGACTAAGCTTTTATCCTTTGAACCGTGATTTCGACTAAGATGAAAGAAATCTTTATTTTCATATCAATAGGTTATGACAAAATCAAAAAACATTCTACCTGTCACTTGTAGCAAATTTCGGGGACACATGGCCCCTGTGCCCCTCAGGTCGCTCTGAGTCTGAAAATTGCTTCTCCGTGAACATCGAATTCTAGAGCACTAGAATATGTTTTATGGGATATTTTCTCTTATTTGCAGATACTTACTTTTTTGTGAAATGTAAAGGATAGCTGTTACCACAGGGCTGGTTTGTTGTTGATTTTTCGCTAGGTCACGCGTGGAGTGATGACAGCCCTGTAGCTTTCACAAATTGGGATATCGGACAACCTGACAGCTATAATGGTCGTGAAGCGTGCACGCAACTTTACCAAGATACTGGTTATTGGAATGACATCAGCTGTTACTCAAGGCTACCTTTCGTGTGCAAACAACCAAAGAGTAATTATGTGCTACTTAACACGTATAGCTATAGTTACATCAGTATTATCAGTATTATCATCAGTGAAATATGATATTTTTGTGTATAATGTCGTATTACGTAATTCTTTACAGTTAAAATTTTTGCTTCATGCAATTATTATGCATGTGCGACACTTAACAAATTTTTTATTGAAATTGTCCGATTGCAGCAACATTTTGTTTAATTAAGGTGTAATTTGTTTTAAATTTTTTTTATCTAAAGTACGTGTTTGCTTATTATTTGATGTAAAATCTATTTTTGGGCAAACTTCTCAAAGTATAGTTTAAAAACTCGCACAGCAACTTTGATGAAGTGAGCACTCTAGGTACCCAGGTGTAAACTTTAGTTGTGGCGTCCCCTTCCCAAGTTCATAATGTGAAGTGCTTTTGGTGTTTAATTTTATAGGATTATTGACTTTGCATTTCGTGAACAAACGTTATAATAAGAGTAAAACTATAGAACACTACGGGACACAGAATTTTAGCGACCTCACTGGATTCGGCAAGCACCGCTTTAGCATCAAATAACACTCCCTTCCTCGAATTTTAAAATGACTCTATATCTTATCATAAATATTCTTTAATCAAAAACTAACCAACGTTTCGGGGCAATGCCCCCTTATCAAGGTGCTAATCTCTTTCATAGACAAGCTCTTTATACCATCAAATAATTAAAATGTACACAAATTATCAAATATACAATAACATAATAATCTCACTTAAAAATCTCTAATATTCAGACCCTGAGGAACGAACGAATCATGGTTAAAAGCCCAAAATGCTTCTCTTTCTGTAGGTTTACTCATGTTTGTCCGATCAATGTACTTTCATATCCCGCAAACCCTCACTAACTGAGAAGAATATGTGAATCAGATCAGGTCTTGAAAAGGAGATTTCACGATCTTCGGGGGTATTTGCTTAAGAGAGGATTTAGTGCAAGTGTTATTGAACAGCAGTTTCAGAAAGCAAAACAGGTAGATAGGAATTCCCTCCTTAGCCAGGAGATTGGTTGTAGAAGAAATAAAGATAATAGGGTACCCTTGGTTGTACATTATCATCCGGCGTTTAGGGGGGTTGAGTAGGACGATCTACAGTCTTAGTGTGAGCATCTTGCATGCGTCGGGTGATATGAAACAAGTTTTTGAAGAACCGCCGATAATTAGTTCTAGAAGATCGAGGAATTTGAAAGATGAGTTGGTTAGAAGTAAGATCAAGGCGTCAGAGGAGATTAATAATGGTATAGGGAAGTGCGGAAAGGCCAGATGCCAAATCTGTAGTTTTGTTGAGGAAGGAAATACCTTTTATGATAATGTAGGAAGAAGACGTTTTTTGTTATGTTAATTTTAGATTGGACTGTGATTCCAAAGGAGTGATTTACCTTTTGAAATGTGATAAATGTAAGAAACACTATGTTGGAAGCACAGTCAACTCCTTTAGAATGAGGTTTAATAACCATAAAGTAGTTTGGTTAGATATGGGAAGGGTAGGCAAGGTATGCCAGGGGAGCATTTGTATTCGCATTTTTTTGAGGATGGTCATAGGGGTTCGCAGAATATGAAAGTACAGATTATTGATCGGACAGACATGAGTAAACCTACAGAAAGAGAAGCATTTTTGGGCTTTTAACCATGATTCGTTTGTTCTGCAGGGTTTGTTATTGTATATTTGATAATTTATGTACATTTTAATTATTTTATAGTATGAAAAGCTTGACTGTCAAAGAGATTATCACCTTGATAAACGGGCATTGCCCCGAAATGTTTGATAGTTTTTGATTAAAGAATTTTTATGATGATATATATACCTATAATTAATAGATATAATTAAAGAACCCAAAACTGAAAAAGCTGTCAAAGGTTTTCATGATGTATATTTAGGTACAGTTCTAAAATTTTGCTACAGTAAGTAGTGCAGAGATAAGAGCGCAACCGATGTTTAGCAGAGATTCAATTTTTATTTTTAATGTTAGGTTTCGTTTAGGTCATAGTTCCAGCTGGCAAGTTGCAATTTGCTTCTGAGCGTCTCGTCCTTCTTTCTGAAAATTTAGAGGAGTTAGGAGAATTATATTCTGCTTGAAAGAATATGTGGGTTTGACAATGACTTTGAAATAAAGTAGAAATATTACCGTGATAAGTTTCGTCTTGTTTTATAACTCGAATATTGGGTTTGCAAGACGCTTTTCTTCGGAGTATGTTTCTTGCTGGGAAAGAATATCTAGGTTCTTTTTTAAAGGGTTCATATTCTTCCTTTCCTACTTTTCTTCATGTCCTCAGCTTAATAAATACCTTCAGTCTTCTGATACACCAACAAATGTGGCAATATAACCCTTCAGAAATCAAAGTGAAAATAACATTTCTAGTTGAGCTATTGCTTGATAACAGATATTAATTTGTAGCCCATGAGCTTTAAGTTTTAAAAAAGAGGAACCGTTGAAGCAATGAACTGACGTTGCATGAGCATTTCTAGTTTCTTGAATACTGTTTATAGGTTTAAACGCATCACTATCAGTTATTCTCATCAAATCGTCTTTCAACGTTTGTCACACATATGGTCCAATAGGCATAAGAGAAAATAGACAGGACCTTTTAGACCCGTTTATCTTGCCTCTCACTTTTTGATGGCTGGTGCCGCGATTGTCCAAATGTGGACATCATGACATTTCTTTCAGTTTCTCGTTATCAGCATGACCAAAACATTCGGATGAATATATAATCCAAACTTAATCAGCAACTGGTGACCAGTGGCGGATATAAAATTCCATTTGGAATTTCACCTGACTTAGGGTGACTAAAACTGCAACTAAACTTTGCTGGCCAAGCCGTCCATATAATTTCGACGTTGGTGGTGTCATCTTTCTTGTTTACCAGGGTAACATTGTAAAACAGTTTCATGGTTTATCCAGCAGTACTGGAATTGGATTAGCTAGTAAACTTTGGCAATTTCGCGATTTTATCCTTCGATGACTGTCACTGTAAACTGTTCTAGAAAGTCCGACATGTTATAACAACTGAAGATGTCCGGAATCTCCACAGAAAAAGACATTTAGTTTGTTGGTCATAGCTCCAAGACAACCTTTCTAAGAATTAAAGTAAGCGCTACAATGTACAAATACACAGACACGTGTATTTGTATATTGTTAAGATTCAGTAATTCTTGTAATGTATATTCATTCGACAAAGAAATGGATGTGGAAGAAGACTTTATTTACTTATTTGTCAGATCATGTAGACGATGGAAAATTGACAAATATGATCTCCTTGAGATACCCAGTTCTAGGTCTTTATTTCCAGCTTCCCAGGAGAACTGAAAAAATCCTGGAAGGCTCGATATTCAGTCAACTAAGTGGTATAATAAAACTACTAGTATTGCTTCTTATTCCATAAATATTTCTGAAATTTTTATATTCTTCCAGACTCTTTCATTTATCTTGCATAGAAAGCTGTCGTTTTTTAGTTATAAATGCCAAATACTTGGAGGAAATTTCATTAACGTGTAGAATTTTATCAGAAAAACAAGAAAATATAGGACACACTGGACTACCTAGAGTTTTTGCCGGGAATCTGGTATAGCTTTCATTGGATCATGGAAAGTGTCTCTATAAACAGTTTTACGATGCAACAGGATGCAACAAGATAGAACAGAGAGTGTTTCAAGAATATGCTTCGATTGACTTTTTTAAATTTGGCGAGGTTTCCTAAAACTTAGACAAAGAAAACCAGGAAATTTTCTGATACTTAAGGCAAGCGCGGTCATCAAGGGTGGATATATACGTCGTTTTTGTTGAGTTCATGTATGTTTATTACGAACGTTGTTGATTGTATTTTAATTGTACGTTTTCTTTTGGTTCATATCAGCTTTCCCTCTTGTTCTAATTCCAACTGCAATTCCTACGCCAGGTAAGGAAGTAAAGGGTTCGGTAATACTTATCATTACGCCTTTCTTCTTGCCAAATAAAAATTTTTGAGATATATAAATTTCTGATGTATTACATATACGTGGATATGAGAGTTCAAAATTATTTTCAGATTAGATTTAGTTAAATTTAAATTGCTTTTATATCAACCTATGTTTTTAATCCAAATACATTGTTTTTCCAAACCAAATTATTTATTAACATAGATTAAATCTATCAAGATCACGTCAGTTCAATTCATTAACTCAATCAGTAGGTTATGTTCATTAAACAAAAGGTTATGGTAAAAAGTGAATGTAAGTAGATTCGTTGTTGAATCACTAAGTCATTACATCCCCAATATTCCCAAGTGTCATTACGATTCAGAAGAGCTTTGGATCTAGCGCTGGTATAATACTGTCGATTGGATGGGTGCTTAACTTGGTGTGCATGAGTCAGGGAGTTCAGATAGGAAGGAAGATGAAGGATTAAGGAAGAGCAGGAAAGGAAAAGAAGTTGGAAAGTGTTCGAACATGTTTACTTGTTTCGGCTAGGATAAAAAAATATCGAAAAAACCTGACCTAGTTAAAAAGAGAGTTACAGAATTCTCTTCAAGGCAATTCGATCTTTTTTGCGTCGCAGCGTTTTGAAAAGTGTTATAGCAGGACTGTGTTGAATGAATTAACCCTTTTTAACATTAACTTGTCGTTGTTGCAATATCATCAATATTTTGTGGCTGATTTATTTCACAATCGGCAGTTCATATTTTTCGCACTTAAACCACTGTTGTAACATGGTAAATAGTCTTTTCTCGCAACCAGGTGAAGTATTAGTCATATTCAAAGTGCTACTCTGGTTTCGTGGCCAGCA
>JBAHVQ010172363.1:0-18297 GCA_036872915.1 Nanipora kamurai
TTCTTGCTATTTCTATGGATTCTCTCATTCTACGGCTGAAGTAATGACTGTCGTTAGCTAGAAGCGAAGAGTCTTCCCATTTTATCCGATAGTCGAATTCCCACGCGTGTTTACCTAGAGCAGATTTTTCTAGTTGCCCTTTTTCGCAACAAGATTTGTGCTCCTTTAGTCGAATTGAGAGATTTAAAGGATTGATCTCTGGCAAAATTACCGGAAAATATCTTGAAATTACTTTATCGACCTGCTCTACTCTAGAGTTATTAAAATTATGGAAGTATGTATTTTGTCCTGGAAAATATAATGCCAAAGTTGAAACTACATCACCTGCATTAACACGAGAAGAGTGGAATAAATGACGTTAAAATAATAAGTATCCCAACAATTTCTACAATGATCAGATGTTGGAAATGTGCAAGGAAATAAACCGACAATAAAATAGAGACGGTCGAACAAACGAAGGAATTAGTCAACCATATTAAGAATACTTACAACATCTCTGTAACTGCCGTAACGTATCCCAAACGGTTTAGGATGAATGCATTTGTCTGTGATACAGTAAAGAAATTGTTAAAACAGCGAATCAAAGTAAGGACGAACCCATTTGTGAAGGGAAGTAGTTTTCTTTCTTTTCCCATATAAAAACAACAGCAAGTATACCTTGTTCATTCATTTCTATTTCCTCGAGTTGAGACTTTAGCTTCTCAAACGTTGGTCGTTCATTGCAATTTTCTATCCAGGTCGATTCAATAATAAGTTTGACTTGAACAGGGATGCTGTTATAAAGTTCAAGACGATGTCCATCCAGTACCTAGTGTTGAAGACAAGACAGACTAATAAAATATTTCTCAAATATCAAGATTAAATTTCAAATTAAAATGTCTGATAAAAAAGTAAAAATGGCAGTAAGATCAGCGGATAATACAGGTCAAAAGTCGTCAAATATCGGTTCTGACTGCGGTGTCTTCTGGAGCAGAGGACTGAGAAGCCCGTTTCACGGACGAAGACTAACGACGGAGGATATCTTAACAGTCAAAGTTAAAGGCTGGTTTTCACAAGCGGGGGATTCGGAGTCACCATCGGAGTCGAAAGTAGCCCAAGACCGTTACTTTGTTCTAAGAGGTGGGGGAGGGATGATATGAACTCAATAGTAAGTGGGCCTTACAGCCCCTGGTTACTTTGAATTCCGTGGGAAAAGGTGAAGCAGATTTCGAAGTATAAAGTAGACAATTAAAAGTTATGAAGTAAAAGCTACGTTTAACAGGTTAAAATATCAAATACAACGTAAAAATCAAAAATCAAAAAAACACTTCCTCCCTTGGTCATAAATCTGAGAGATGACAACATTGTCCATCTTTAGCAGGCCAAAATCTGGGAAGATATATACCCCCAAATCCCCCTGCATTGATGCCCCTGGTAATTACGCTGACGACCTAGTGAAGATTAAGACCGTTAGTAAAGATTGCCGTCGAAACCAGGCTTAACCGATTACTAATCATGACGGAATTTATGGAAAAAGTCACTTGTTGCATATTGCGTAAAGGCCCGGTCACACTGCATGCGATAACGATACGATAACGATAAAGAAAAAATCGTTTGCCCATTAAATGCACATTGACGGTTACACTGTAGCGATAACGATAAGATTATCGTTGAACCATAACGATAGCGATTTAAAAATTGCTCATCGGAGCGATTTTTTTTCCACTGGACGATAACGATAAAGTTTTCAGCCAATCAAATCTCTAGTGTGTAAATTAACCACTCGAAGTCCACAAAGATCCTGTGAAACTTTCCAACCGTGGGCTCTCCCTAGCGCACCTCGTGAGTGGTTCGTTCACATAATTTGGGACGAAAAGTATGGAAGAATAACGTCTCATTTTCGAAGTAGAAAACAATGCTGTCTTATATGACAAAACCCATCCGATGTTTAAAGACACTCGTAAGAAACTAGACATTTGGAATGCGATCGGGGAAAGGTTAGGAGTTACCAGTTGGTGTAGATATTTTTATTACTATTTGTATTCACAGCGACAACGTCTGTGATTCAAACACGTGCGCAACTAGCCAATGTCCATGCATGATTGCTATTTTTCGCTATTTGTTCAGTAATATGACCTTGGCTTATGCAAATAATACCCTGTGGATTTTGGATTCTGGCTAGAACCCCGAATTAGGTCTGGATGGTGTGGATATGGGAAAATGGCAGTATATTATGGTTGTCATATCTTTAAACGAGTTCGGTGATCCCAACTTTCTTTTGGTTTTTTTTTTTAATCTGAGCATATCATAAACCAAGCCTAAGAAGTTTCTTCTAAGCCCGAGAAGTTTCAACAAATTCTCACTTCGGAAGCAATTACTGAGGAATCACCTTAAGAAGTTACTAACCTAACCGAGAAAACATCTGAAGGCAATTACTTTTCCGGATGAAGCGAGCAAACGAAGTCGATAACTAGGAATTTATTATATGGATTTTGGTTCATTTTCTTCCTCGTTTCAAACAGTATTCCTGTCTATATATGAGCAAACTCAATCTACAGAGCGTAGAGTGTATTAGTATTCCTGTCCTCAGATACTGCTGGTTACCTAACTTCGTCACCAGTTTGTTTGACTTCGTGCTGTCATGAGTTTGTCGTTGTTTCATACAAACAGGTCCGAAGAAAAGCAGTACAAAGGTTCAAAACATTTTATTGTTCTTTTTTTTAATGTACCGTAGATTTCTATTCTACGCTACGTCACGTTGTTGGCACCGAGTGGACCAAGCAATGTTAGCATTCTTTATTACACTCATGACCCAGGTTAAACACCTCATTTCATAGCAAACTGTAAATTTAAATGTTAAACCCATTTTTGTCCATGAGGGAGCTTGGTGTGGAATCTCCCACTTGTACAAACAATGATGTTAAACATTTACGTCTTCCCATTATTATTATCATATTGTCGCTTCTACATACGAAGCACATATGGCGAACCCGGAGCTCGCTGAGTCTTGGTAGTTCAATGGTCAGAGGGTCTCACCTGTCATCAAAAGGCTACGAGTTTGATTCCGGTTTAGGGCTGAGAAAGTCTGCAATTTTCATCATCACAGAAGATGTTCATGCTTGCCATTTTCCTCCCTCGAAGGATAAATATATATCAATTTTGGATAGGAAAAAATTTTAATCACGCAGTTCAGTTCAGCCATTAATTCTTGGTTTTTAAATTCTAATACTTAAAAGAAAAACGACAAGCAACAAAAATTATTCGCAGAGTTCACTTTGGTCACTGTTGTCCAAGGCAAAAGCGAGATTCATTACGGAACTTTGCCGTTGCATCGATTTTGACTCGTTAAATGCATATGGCACCACCAAAAAGCACAATGTTTTTTTGTGATTTAACCGGCAGTTTAGGCACTGTGTCAAGTAGTTAATATATACATATTTTAGCAATCTGATTGCCAGTATGCGTGGAAATGCTACCATATCATCAATTAAATTGTATAAATAAGTGTATTTGTCATTTCTTTTTTTTTCACAGTGTTTCATGGAAAATTGTTAGTATCGAATGAGGCGACCCAAAACAAAACAATTATACACTACCAAACATTTATAGGTTTTTTCCAACTTCGTTTCCAAGGTATTTTTCCGATCGTGATCTGCAAAAAAAAAACTCCTGAAGGACCGACATAAACCAGATGTAGGGAGCTAGAACTGTACTCTAAAGTCAAACTTTATTGGGTTGCTAGCCCCAGATCCTTCTGCTTGCTGGTCTGTATACGTAAAACCCACTTCCGTATCCCATGCATTTATATGAATGAACATTTTTCAAATTCAGAGTTTGGGAGATAAAACTGATTATCTGGAACACTTACGAACTCTTTCACTTCATCGTCATCGTAAAGTGACATTCCATTTGGCATGTTCTTATATGGTGTACATCCCAAGGTAAAAATTTCAAATAAGAGTACGCCAAAAGACCACACATCAGAAGCAGTACTGAATTCGCCAACTCTAAGGGATTCCACGGCCATCCATCGTACTGAGAAAGGAAGACTGGAACTTTGGTCGGTTGATGAAACAACGAAGGGACGCCGGTGATCCATCAGAGGACTCCTCAGATTGTAGTTCGAAAGTATGGAAAGACGAAAATCGGCAAGCTTCGAGACTATTGCCCCTTCATTGCTGTCAAAAACAAATACATTTGCCGCTCGCAAATCACGATGAATTATTCCACGTTCTCCAAGGAATTTCATGGCACTACATATATCTATCGAAATTTTCTTTAACTCACTAACGGGGATTAGACTTTTCTTCACGCTCCGGAGATAGTTAATGAGGTCTCCCTTGGATCCCTTCTCTATTATGATGTGGGTTGGAGGATCGATTCCGGAGGCAAGAAGGCGAACGATATGTGGACACAGGGAAGATGTATCATTCAAAACTTTCAGGATTTCAATCTCGTTGTGAAAGGTCGCTAGATCATCCGAGTAATTGTCAAAATGTAGAACTTCGTTCCACGAGTGTTTAAACATTTTTAAGTAGCATTTTTTACCAGTCATCACTGCATCTTGCACAATCAATTTATCGTTATTTCGATCATTTGGATCGTTCGAAGCAGACACGTGCAAAGCTTGGCGGCGGTAAAACGAGTGCAGATAACTGATTGACAGCTCTTTAGGGATATGAACTTCATCTTTGTCGATCAGGAGATTAACGAAGTACTCCCTGGCTACAGGATAAGGTACGAAAATTGCTTTTCGGCACAATTTGCGATGGCATTCCATGGCAAATGGTGATTTAATTAATCCACAATCTGGTTTTCCATACGTCATGAGACCATCACAGCCTAGGCTTCCAAAGACGACCTGCTTTATTATTGCTAAATAAGAACATATAAAAAAAAGCCTTGACATACAATAGAAATATTTAAACTTTATAAATTTTTAAAATTTCAAAATTTATGATTTTTCATCAATTAATTATCTTAATAACTAATCTTGATAAATCCTTTCTTCTACACATTCCTTATCCAGCAATTGTATATTTACGCGAAAATTTCCAAAACTCCTTCCTGTTACCGTAGGTTGCTGCTGATCTTACTGTGGCTAACTCCAGACGATTTTATTCGTCAAGGGAAAAGCTGACAGTAACTGACACTAATTTGCCATCTTAGGAGCAGTGAGGTAAAATTGCTACCCAAAGCACTGTAATTTTCAATAAGTTAATGTTTTAGGAAATTTTTACTGATCAAACTGTGGAACGCCATGGACTCAGAAAAGCTCTGAGTTCCAGACGGGACTCGAACCCCTCTGAATGCTAGCCAGACGCTCTAACCATTGAGCCACTAGAACTCAGACGGCAGAGCAAGGTTACTTTCGGTATTTAAACCTGGGGCGAGCCAGTCGGCAATGACTTGCTGGACTGCAAGAAGACTGGAAGATGTCGGCAAATCTTCAATTAGATGATAATTTGAATTTTACAGTTGCAGTTATGACTAGCACTCAGAAGGTTGCGGGTTCGAGTCCCGTCTGGAACTCAGAGCTTTTCTGAGTCCATGGCGTTCCACAGTTTGATCAGTAAAAATTTCCTAAGACTTTAATAGTATCAAACTGCAACTCTAAAATTCAAGTTAATGTTTCTTTTCAGTTTTTATTTTAAAAGTCCATTGTGCAAGTCCTTGAAGTCTCATGTTAAAGATACCATGATTTGTTCTTACATTGGAAAGACGATAAGACTTTTCATTAACTACCGACTTATGAACCTTAGGCCCATCTCAAAGGTCCAATAAATTTCTCGAATAAAATATTTCTAATGATCTACCCGTGTGATGTAAGTAAGATTCATTTTTACGTAACGGGTTTTGAACCGGGCCTCGTAAAGTATGGGGGAAACTTAAGTCGGTAGTGACCTATCGACGTTGACAGCAAAATTTAGCGCGATCATTTCAGTCGGTGGTACAGCCTAACTTAAGCTTCACTCCTAATGACTAATCAAGAAACGGTTTGAATTTATGAAACGTTCTTGCGCAAGGTGTGCTCAGGTCAAGCTAGACAGCTTGTTAGTGGTGAAGGTCAGCACATGCCTAAAATCGTTGAGGCTACATAAATAATGCCAACATATCATAGCTCTGTGGATTAAGTCTTCTACCATAGTCAAGGATCGCGAAAAGAGGCATAATAGTGTTTGTCGATGGCATTAACTCTGCAGTAAGAACTGTAGGCACGTAGTCTACCGAGTAAATAAGTTGGTTCATATTGTACAATTATCGATACCTGTACACGTTGGCTCTCTAATTAGCTTCAGCATGACACGATAAACCAACAACTCAAATTTCCAATCAGCCTTCGAATTGGTTGGGAGACGTCGTTTGAGCTTAGCTGTGTATCGCAAGCGGTAGTCTGTGATTAACTTCTGTATTAATGTAACTGGTTTGGGGTCACTTTTGAACTGATGAAGCTGAAACAAATTAAAAACCAAGGCATTCAACAGTCAATGCTATAACATAAAGTTTCCACAAAGTGAGAAGATATTTTTGGCATAGTTTTGTAGCTTTTTATATCCTTGTTCTGAAAAGGCTAAAGAAACAAGAATGGGAAGAAAATAAATTCAGATTATCGCTACCTAAAGTGGCTTAAAAAGACCGCAAAGGGTGGTTGCGGAGAATTTTGCACAGATGATGTCGTTAACGGGACTGTTTGTATGTTGTATTTTGTCATGTTTTACTGAAGAATGAATTTTAATGAAGAATTTATTTCGCGAAATAATCTTAACTATATCAAACATTGACGAGGTTTTGTCCTCTTCAGAACTGCTTAAACCACTAAAGTGCGTAGATTTCTGAGCGCGAGGCGGTATCGCCGCAAATTCGAGCCTTTAAGCTACAACTAGAAATACGTGTACGCAATAACCCCTCGACAACGCTACTATGTGAGTATTGAGAATACGAACATTGGGATATGACAAAAAAGTTAACTGTTAGCCGAAAGTTGTCTTAAAGCAATCATTACAATTCATTACAAATGAGAAAGTAGCCAGGAAGGGAAAATGTTTTGCATGTTTTTGGCTGGTTTAATACTGTTATGATAACCATAAATAAATATTGCACTGTGATGAAAAGTAACATAATGAAATTTCGTAACTTTCTTTTGCAAAGTAAATAAAGGATTAATTGACGAATAGTAGTAAAGGATAATCCAAGGAGTATAAAATATGAGAATCCAATCATCCATGCTAGCAGAATGTGTTGCTTTGGATATAGCACTAATATTACATTTAATAGTACTTAATAAGAGAGTTTGTACATTTAAAATAAACGCGCAAAGAAATATTGTGGACAAACTTACTCTTTACTTCAAAGGCCCTCTAATGAATAAGACGTAGTATTTTGGTCACATAGACGTTGAAACGTTTTAAAATTAAATTTAATCAAAGCAAAATTTCGAACTTTAGATATTAATCGTCTGTTGACAACGGAATTTCTTTGAGCTGTCATATAAAATTTGTTTTACTAGTCAAGAATTAGCTGTTGAATCCATATTCTCATTTTTTGTGAGTTTTCACGTACTTAAGCTCCGTAATTCACCCTCAGAGGTATGACCAACTGTGGATAAGCATATATACATCCATAAGGTGGACGGTGGTGGCATAGTAGTAGTACACCTCTGTGAATGGGATACGTTTCCGGCTACATAGTTCGACTAAATTTACCTTGGTCATGTGTGAGAAGAGAATTGCTCAGTTTGACTTCGTCAAGCATCGCAGATTTTCAATGGATAGTCAAGGTTGCTACTATAGTAATAATAGTAATGCTGGACCATGAGGACGGATCCTTACTTACATATAACGTATAACTGACAATCAAACTGCCGTTGCTACGAATTCAGAATTGGTCCAGTTATTGGTATAGTCAAATGAAAATCAGCAGTAATTCACAATTTTTTATTTTGGACAACACATTGCGAAATCGCGCCGAGCAGGATTACGAAGTTATTTTACATGCATGGGGCTAATCAAAACGACTTGCAAAAGACAAACTCGAAGTCCTACTTTACTCGCCGCCATTGAGGATGAACTGAGACACCCACTAAAGTGCTGCGGTTAAAATTAATTTAAAGGGCATATGAAGTGTAAAAATCAGTTTGAAAGAAAGCCTCCCACAAGATAAAACTTTCGAAATTGTGGAGGTTGCCTTTTACAGCTTTTCCTTATCTAACTCTGTCATTGAGATATTCCGATTTGTTTGATATGTAACTGATACAACTTTCTACGTCACGCTGCATAATGATTTGCTGTAAAATCGCGTATATCTTTGATATTATTAAATTAAGTTACTCGTTAGTTTGTTTTTTTTTAGTGCCGGGGGATACATACAAACACATGAACATTTTCGGGTGATTTCTATAGGGAACTTCGTGGATAAACGTGATTTCCCGATAAGTGATTATGCACTGCGACGCAGGTAGTTGTATTAACATCTTCAGAATAGCCATTTTGACCCTAGAGACAGGAAACTCGTCTAAGTGTGAAAACGGGACAAGACGGGTTTTCGACGGGAAATTCGTCCGAATTTGCCCGTCTGTTTACCCGTCGTAAGTAACGAATTTTCGAGGACAGGGTTCTCGTCTAGACGGGAAACTCGTCGTCAACCGGACGGGATTTTAGACGCGAAGTTTGACGAATCGTAGCTCATTGGAAACTGAAACTAGAGAGAAAACAAAGAATTGTGGGTAACAAAAATGGCGTCCAACTGTAAGAGAAAGGCTAACAAGGCTATCCCACTGGGTGTGGTTCCTCTCCTCGTCAGCACGTTTTGGATTTCTTTCCTTTATAAGCAAAGATGCAGCTGCAAGTATTGACGCGCGGACCAGTGAGTTTT
The DNA here is from genome assembly GCA_036872915.1 of Nanipora kamurai. Lineage (NCBI taxonomy): Eukaryota > Metazoa > Cnidaria > Anthozoa > Scleralcyonacea > Helioporidae > Nanipora > Nanipora kamurai. The sequence continues at coordinate 8,851 of JBAHVQ010172363.1, forward strand.
GTTTTTCAAGAAAGAGAAACTTTGAAGCCAGAGAATTCTTCACTTGAACAATGTAACTTAACTTGCGTGTTCTGGAACCTAATAAGGCGTACTTTGATAAAAAGGATGCATCCGTATTAAACTGATCGTACACGTGCTTACTCAACGCTATAGGTAACCAAGCATACCTCGTACCAGGTCCTTGTTTACAAAAATCGAGGCCTTTCCCGTCCAAAAGCGAATTCTTGTCGCTGCGATCAGGCGAGTTTCAAGTCACGAATTCTCGTTAGACGGGAAGCTCGTCTGACGAGTAACCCGTCTTGACGAGTTTTTTGTCCTCTAGTGTGAAAACGGCTAATGAAGTGAGATAAGGGAGAGCTGTAAAGGCCAATCTTCATACTGTCGAAAGACCTTTCATGTGATATACATTATTGTTATAAATGTGTAAGCTTGAGTGATGGAAGATAACCATGCAAACTTTCTTTAAGCTCTTAAGCTTAAATCTTGATAACAGAGTCTCGATCCAGAGTTAGTGACAAGCTAAAATTAAAAACTGGGAAGCACATTTGTCCACTCAAATAACCACAAATTTGCAACGTTTCCTCCACGTTTGAGTGTCGGCAGCTTAGCGAAAGGTTACGAATTCGATCATTGTTTGAGACTGTGAAGCATTTGCTGAGCATTTCGAGTGGAAAGGCCATATTTGTTGAAACTAACCATAGAATGGAGGCCGCTCTAAAGGGAACGGCGTTGACGGATGGAACATGCAGAACCACTCAACAGTGAGTCGGCAAAACGTTAATTGTTTGAATAAGAACCGAGAATCGATTCAAGTGTAAAGCCTAATGCTTGGGAAAGTCAGGCAAATATACCTTTAAAACATCAAATATTTGTACTCAATTCAGTTGTAGCCCTAGCGCTAAATTAAGTAATTTGAAAATCAAAGAAGAATACAGCCAAGTTGGATTTTTCTGTTTGGCCCTGTTTGCCTGTAGACTTGGGCCCCGTCCACATGTATCCGGATATTTTTGTATCCGCAACTTTTTTGTTGCGGATACGCCTATCGTCCACACGTATCCGACGATATCCAGCAGCTTATCCGGAAACTTTTGAATCCGCTCTCCAGAGTGAAAATTTTTTTATCCGCAATCAATTCGGACACATGTGGACGGTCGAATCTGGAAATATTTTTATCCGATTATGCAACAAAGTCGGGTCCAGTCTTTACCGTGTGAACATCCAACATGGCCGTCCCCAGGAAAGTTATCGCTGCTCTTGTTCTTGGATTTATTTCAAGTCTTATAACGTGTGTGCAGTTAAACTGGGCTATGTTTACTGTGCACTTTAATTATTGCAAACGGAACTTCGATATTTTGAGGCTTCTTTCGATCTCTGACGGACGAATTGGACGCCATAAACATCTGAAGCGAACGGGAAAACAATCTCGTCCCCGAAGATTCTGGGTCCGACCAGGGCGAAGTGAAGCAGCACAAGGAAATGCCGCTATTTTTTGCTGTGTGAATTGTGAACATAAAATCTGCATGTGCGCATGCTCTTCATACGATATTTTATGTAGAGTCCTGGAGACTAGAATGAATCCGGATACTTTTCAGTTACGTGTGGACGCGGAAATTTTTAAGACCAGAATCTGATCCGCAACAAAAAAGTTGCGGATACAAAAATATCCGGATACGTGTGGACGGGGCCTTGGTTTCGTGTGATCTTGGTGGAGGCTGGGCGCTAGTTAGATTGGTGAACAACGATTGTGCCTTATCTCATGAGGTGTCATGATGAAAATGATATTTTTGATAATAAAAAAGAGCATGCAGGGATGACTCTGCGAAAGTACTCGTTACCCCCTTTCCCATTAAAGGCGGCAGAGTCATTTATACGAAAGACCGCGGCAGGAAATAAGTCACATAACTCTCGTATAAATAAGTCACGTAACTCTCGTATAAATTACATAACTGCGCAAGATGTTCGCCATCAAAACATAGCTACTAGTTTGGTACTATAGTTTGAGACGCCAAAATACTCGTGGCCCTAATGGTTCCAAGCATTATGTTAGAGCGACAGCACAAGTTAACAGATGTAAAATTTTGAACTTAGGAAAGGATCGTTCGCAGGAACGCCAGTCCCTTCAAGATTGTCAATCAGCTCCAGACTTTGGTTATGGACAAACGTACTGTAAGTAAAATATGGTAGTTGAAATATTCTTTTTGGATCGACCTTTTGCAGACTCAACATGAAAACAAGCTTTGTTATCCTAGATGCTGGAATAGTAGGCCATGATATCTTACCTTTGGCAATTCCTGAAGATGAACCAAGCATACATGAAGGTCAAGCCAGCTGTTATTATCCATTGATAAACCTAGGTTTTCAATTTCTTGGGATTCCATGGGACTGTTTAAGATATTTTCACATATTTTCAGATGACGTTTAACGAGATCTCTTCCATCTTTCTTTTTACTTGTGATGCACTTGATGCTTTCTTTTGCCATGTAAACACCGTACCGGAAAAGATTACGCTCTTGAAACTTTTTATTTTTCTGAAAGCGTTCCAGAACTCTATCGAACTTGTTGATTTGTTCAAGTTGCATTTTCGAGCAACCTAAATCATTCCACTGTAAAAGGACTAGCGTGATAAGCCAGCCATATGTTGTCATTCGTTGGGTCTTACCTTTGTGGTGCTCTTCCAGAAATGAAGTTTTAAATGACTCGCGTAGTATCTCCTCAGCAGCCAAAACGTTATGACTTCGCGTGGTATCCCCAATACTCAGGAATATTTCGCTCAACAGGTTATCAAGTGCTTTGCGTACAACATAGGGGCTATTAGTATTAGCCAGTAACGCCAGGGGTTTGAGATCACCGCCAAGTACTGGAGGAACGGAAGCCAAATCTAACACTTTAAGAATGAGGAATGATTCGGTTCTTGCCCGCATTTCCCCTTTAGTGTTTGCGAACTGCCCGATGAACTTTGATGGATCTTTAAGAAAATATTCTTTTGTCAACATTTTGTCTGAAAAAAAAGGAAAAGAGACATTTTCTAATTCCTAAATAATATTCAAAGAATATCGATACTACGTCATAACTTTTATGATGTGATTTGCTTTGCGAGCCTTTTTTTTAAATAAGTTATAGTGGCTCCCTAAGGTAAATTTTAAAAGAGAACTGGAAACTAAAAACATGTCCCATCACCAAACACGTGATACCTAAGCAAAGAATTCCATGCTTTGACACCTTTGATGAGGTGTAAAACATGTGAAGGAGACTTTCAAAACAATAAGTTGAAACTGCAATAAATAGCTCGGTCCCAAAAAACTAGGTAAAGAAACCCTTGTTCGGCGTTATGCTGGTGAGTTGGTCTTAAGGCTTGTACACACTGGATGCGTAACGCGAGGCTGCAACCACATGCTGTAACGCTTAAAAATTAGCTCCATATCATTTTAACGTCGTTCACATTGGACGCGTCGCGCCAACGTTGCAACGTGGACGCGTTCAGTTTGAACGATATAATTAAAATAATATGCTGCTAATTTCCTTGCGTCTCGGTGTACGGTTACGGCTTTGCATTGCGCGTCCAGTGTCCACAAGCCTTTAGTTAAAAAAAGGCTTTAATATTAAGATGTCTTATTCCCGAATTAAAAGTTTCTGTCATTAGCTAGTAATAAATTGTGAAGAGCCATCTTTGAGAGAGAATGGTGTTAATATCCTCTTCTTTTTCTTCTCTGCTCACTTGTTTCATTTTCTAAGATCATTCGAACAGAGAATACCACAATACCTTTTAATGTTACTGCTTCGTCAAGTTCATCGACAGTAGCCGCCGTCATCAATGGCTCATATTCAGCGCTTTCGTTTGTTCGATTCATATCTACGTACCCCGTATCCACGTTGACTAGTGGCAACAAGGGCCTTCGATTTTTAATCGTACTTTGATTAATGCCAACATTTATGAGTCTGCCAACCTCATTCACATGATCTTGTGTGTTGTACTCTCCCACAGTTTCGTAAAGGGACTCGTCCGGATCTTGCACCTCCAGATATTCGCCATCATCCGAAAACTGTACGGGAGATATTGTTCTAGGTGTGGGTGGTAGTTGAGGGAGTCCAGGTGGTTGTTGAAATTTTTCTGGTGGTTGAAGGGGTCGTACTGGTGGTTGAGGTGGTGTAGGTTGTGGATGAGAGGGTTGAACATAGATGTAAGGTTCATCGACTGGAAAACCAGATAATTTTATAAGATTATTGCTACATTCAGTTAAAGTTTGACCCTAAAGCCTTGGTCAATCGAAGCTTGATAGTTGATGATAGTTTACGAACTCATTTTCCCCCAAATTATGATCAGCTATCATCAACGAGTGGTCAAATGGAAAAAACTTTCATCGACTATCATGGAAAACTTGAATGCACTAAAAGCGGATGATAGTCCATGATAGTGCACGATTGTTTGTGGTCAAACGAGAGCGAGAGTTTTAGCTATCATCGACTATCAAGCCAAGTTTGACCAAGGCTTTATAATGGCCATATAAATATGCATATACACTCGTACATGCAAATGCACATGAACATCAGCGTGTATATATTTAACCATAGGCAAAAGCATGCACATGCATTCACAGCAGCATACACAAACACATGCGCATAGACAGATATTGCTACGGACATAGACATTGATATCAGCCATCGGACATTGAAGTAGACGTAGAAATTCACCGATATACACGTATGTATACATGTATGCATACATGTACATGTACATATATTCATGTACACTTTCATTAGAGGATTGTGAAAGCATGAGACAACGTGTAACTACACGTACCGGCGAAATTTTAGGCAATATCAGAATACATATTCATAGTATACACCTACATATACCACGTATACATAATATCGACAAGGACGTCGTCAAGATCTACTGCCAACTGGAGGCCATCATCCCGTTGTGCTTGGGGAATGCTTAGCTCAGGCAAAGAAAAAGCCTATCATAATTCTAACAATAATGATAAAATTATTTTAAGACTAATTTATCCGTGATGTTTTTCCATCAATTCATATCAAAGTTACCTTTTTGTGTCCAAGAAAGTATTGAGGTCGATGAACGCAAAGGTCACAATGTCAGACAGAGGAAGGGGCATCTTGAAGTTTTCACTTGAAATGTATATATGTATATACGTATTTGTACGTATGTACATGTACATATACGTCTATCAATACGTCTACGCCTACATATACTTAAACGAGTACAGACCCAGACGCACACACTTAGGTACAGAAACTTGGTCACCCACGGCTAAAACACACGTGGATCGGACATACACTACTATAGGCACACCTAACCTCACATCTGAACCCACACCTCTCAACACTACCTTTGAGTAGTCGTCAGTTTACTTGGTCAAATTGTTTGATACAGTATTGAGTGGATTATGATGTAGACGTTATTGAAAATTTGTGTTACATGCCCAAGACCAATACATTTTTTAACGGAGTTACCCACGACTCACCACCGGAGCCAATACTTCTCCCTCTAGTTTTCCCATTCCCTCTCACTATCTTCCTCTTCCCCTGCCTTCCATGTCCCACCTCATTCTACAATTACTTGGAAGTAAACACCTTTAGCTGACGTTTCTTCTTGTAATGCTGCAAAAAGATGTCGATTAAATAGAAATTCGTCCTCGGTGGATTCAATACACACTTTCTCCTTCAACTCGTTTGGGATCTGGTACTCCCTTAGCATAACTGGTATCACTTTGCATAAATGAGGGCCAATGTCATTAACCAAGTAAGGAGTCCAGACATTGGTCTGAAATTCTGGTGTTAAAAGTAGAAGCAGCTTATTACTGTTTGTCATCAAACTCTGGTAGTTCGACTGCACCGATTTCCCACCAACAAAATCTTGTTTTCTTGTAGAAACGTTGAGATTGTAAGGGGGATGCATTAGCATTGTACGACACTTCTCGGCCCATTCATCATCGCTTTTGTCACATAGAATAAACACGTGATGTTTGGTGAGCTGATCAGCTAAAAAATTTAATAACGAAAAAAAATGTCATTTTTTAACTTTGTTTTATTTGTACATCAGAAGATGAGGTTCTCCAAGGATGCGTATTTCCAACAAATGGTGCTAGTTTCCTGATAAGTCAGATAAAATAAGAATAATATTTACCTCCTGATCCTCCATATGCCATTGCCTATAAATACCATGTCACACAGTAAGTCCATTAGAACTGAAATGTAATTTTATAACTTAAGTCTTCCAAACCATATCACTTTTAAATTTTCAATGAGGGCATGCACTGTGTTGCTGAATCAGAATAATATGTCACTTTTAGTCTGGATAGTTACCACAGAGGTACCAAGCGGAAAGCGAAGTCTTGTTATGAATATAATTGCCGAGCGAATAATTTTTTTAAAAAGGCATAGTGCATGCATTACGACTCGTAAATTAAAAAACATTTTATTATACCTAACGTTTCGTCACTTTACACGCAACATAATCGGTGATTCGCTAATTTAAAGTTCAAGAAACATGGAATAGCGTCATGTTGCTGGCATTTCTTTAGGAAGTTCAGATCCAGCTTCGCCTTGCCAAGCTTCAGCTCGGCGCGTTGGAATTTTCGAAAGGCCGATAATGACCCATTCTTGTTGTATCTGTTAGTCAGGATAGTTGCCACCGAGGTACCAGGAGGAAAGTGAAGTCTTGTTAACGAATATAATTGCCCAGCAAATAATTTTTAAGACGACCAGTGGACGTTCGTCAAGCTCGTTCTCTCAGAAAAACGATTTCTGAACCCTAGACGGGAATCGATCCTTGAAGGATGCGGGTTCGATTCCCGTCTAGGGAGTCGTAGGAGCTGCATCCTTCCTAGGATTCCCGTCATAGGAAGGATGCAGGTTCGATTCCCGTCTAGGGCTCAGAAATCGTTTTTCTGAGAGAACGAGCTTGACGAACGTTCACTGGTCGTCTGAGATTTACCACGCTCCCACATGAACTAAGTTCGTGTTCAGGTTTAAGTAAATAATTTTTAAAAAAGGTATAGTGCACGCATTACGACTATTACTAATATGTAACTTACTAATATGTAACATTACCAATACGTAACTTCTTTTTGGCAGAAGTTCGACAGTTTGTTTAATTCTTAAAGGGATTATTAACCTTTTCAAGTAATCTACTGAACGTATAATAAACCTTTACGTGATGTTAATTCTTCTATCAACATTTAAACTACTACATCAGTTCGCAGCCGGGTAAACAATTGGACATAGTGAAATCTTCTACTCTGGTCGAGAAATGTAGGACTCGAAACAAGTTATATCTGTGAGACTAAGTGGCGTCACCTCTAAAAGTGGGCATGTCCCCGAAGCAGAAATACGAAAATTCTATATGGGATCACCACATAACGTGGGTATCTCCCTTAAACTAAAATAGAATAAACCTATGTACGTGAGGTCACCACGCAAAGTGGATATCTATCTAAAGAAGCTAAAACAGTACTACACTATGTGGGGTCACCACTCAAAGTGAGTATCTCCCCGAGACGAGAAAGATAAAGAAAAAGTTGAAAATGGAGTCACCACGCAAAGTTAATATCCCCGAAACTAAAATAATGTATGTGAAGGTGAAAAAGAAAAAATGTTTGCGCAAACCTATGTGGGTCACCACGCAAAGTTGGTATCTCACCAAAGAAGTTAAAACAGTACTACACTAAGTGGGGTCACTACTCAAAGTAGGTATCTCCCCGAAACGAAAACGATAAAGAAAAGTTAAACCATATAGTGTAGCATTATTTTACCTTCTTTGGGGAGATATCCACTTTATAGTGTCCCCACATAGGTTCATTCCATTTTGGTGTAAGGAGATACCACTTTATGTGGTGATCCCATACAGAATTTTCGTATTTCTGCTTCGGAGACATACCCACGTTTAGAGGTGACCCCACTTAGTCTCACAGATAACTTGTTTCGAGTCCTGCATTTCTCGAACAGAATAGCACTTTTCACTATGTCTAATTTCCACCATAAGTTCAGTTTGGAACAAAGACCTCGCAGTACTCCACTCTACCAGACTTCTCGATGTGACCTGGAAACGACTCCAAGTAGCCTAGTCCCCAGGACTCTCCTGTTCAAGAAATCTGGCAACACTATTCCCAACGACCTGGCGAAAAATTCATTTTAGCTTCGAAACCGGCATCGGTATGAACGGCCCAGTTTAAGACGTCCATGCGTACTTAAAGCGATTCACTTGAACACAGCGGTACAATGAAATATCAGCATGCAGGAAGGTACCAAATTCAGTAACCTGTATATTGAAATGACACAGTAATCGTTTACGAAAGGCTACAGTATTTTGAATTTTCGAGTTGCAGTTTAATTCTGTTAAGGTCTTAGGAAATTTTTCCTGATCAAACTGTGGAACGCCATGGACTCAGAAAAACTGAAAATTTTATGGTTTTCTGAGTCCATGGCGTTCCACAGTTTGATCAGGAAAAATTTCCTAAGGCTACAGTATGTTTATAAAGTTCGAGTGTTTACCTTGTTTGATTCTACGCAGATTTCTTGTAATCAAAATTCGGTTCATCAACAAACATCGGAGACCACAGTAAATATCGGCTAGATTCGAAAGGGTCGTAGCAATAACGGGGCATACAACTGAATTTTACCAGGCATTGAACACAAATCAACATGACATGAAAGTAGAGTGCTGCGTCGGCAGTATTAAACGACTTGTAGAAACCCAAAAGGGTTCCGGCAGTTTCCCAAACCTTTTAATTTTCTACAAATCAACATGGTACGTTGTTTAGTCTTAAATAAAAAGATTAACAGCCTTGTAAATTTACGTAATGTAAATTTATGGTATTTTAATCGGTACAAGTTAGTACTTTTGTATTAAACTACGTGTCGTTCATCTGAACTTGTAGGTTTTGAAGGATCACTCTGATGATACTGGGCTTGTAGTGTGATAAGATGTGAGGCCAATTTTGTCGCGGAATGACATTTTACGCCAGGCCTCTCAGTCAGTTCACAATACTGATCCCAACAACAGAGGCCTGAGGACCAGGCTGGACCCCAGGAAAGTCAGGTGAGATTAACGATCTTCCCCCTCCAGCTTGTTGCATGCATTATGCCCATGGTCCCGTACCTAAAGATGGATGTATAATTGAAACTAATGAAGAGTGATGGCAAGTGCAGCCGTTGCAAGGCACAGAACGGAAATAGGAAAATTAGTTTCTGGATCGAAAGACGAAGTCGCAAAGATTCGGACGGGTCTACAAGATTAGAGGATGAAAAATTTCCTTGAATTGCGTGGTTCATAACTGGACGGCGAAGCTATGGAAAGTGTTCGAGTAAGAGCGACATATTTATTTCAGACAATTAGATGCAAACCGGGTCATATATATAGGTTAAAGTATGAGGGAGAGGTTTTTATTCAACTGTGAAGAGCGAGGCGCACAGCGCCGAGGTCTTTAC